>BLFK01000731.1:161640-186358 GCA_014634185.1 Astreopora myriophthalma
CAAAATATTCTGTAGAAGTCTGAGCTCATCCACGAGGCAAGAACTACTAATTTAAATGCAGACAAAAGAATATTAAATGGGCTGCTGCTTTGGATATATTAAGGTGTATTGGAGAAAGTCTCTGTTGTTAATTTTGTCCTCCCATCTAAACTAAAATGGTGCTTTTGACTGCTATCACTCTTTTAGGGAATAACAAGTAATCCCTAGTCTTTTCAAGGATTGTTTTCCATTTTGAAGTTGGAGTGATCATCGCAGTTGATGGAGCAACTTAAGCAGTTGAAAAGAAGCCTGAAAAAATCAGAGTTGAATGGGACTTGAACCTATGACGGTAGGGACTTTAAGATCTACAACGGCTACGTCCCCGAAAACGGCGTTTAAAATTGCAACTTGACGTCTTTCAAAGTCTTTCTTGAATATTCCAGTTCGTTCAACTTCTACAAACTATCCGATCTAGGAACTGAATTGAGAGGAACGGTGTTCAAACTAAAAAAGGAAATCAAAATTTCTCCGTTATGGGCTCACGTTGTCCTTAAAACGTGGGATTTGCTCATTTGATGTTGTAGATTGGCAGAGAAGGGGAAAGAAACGTTCCAAAGTTCAAAACGCACGTGCAGAGCCATTGTCTTGCTCATTAAAGTCTTTTGTTTAGTGGCGCGTTGCTGCTGAGGTTGTCGTCCTAGATCTTAAAGTCCCTAGTGCAATTGCACTGCCCACTGCTCTGCCAATTGAGCAATCAAGTCGACTGGGTGCTGGTGACTTGCGAGTTCGTTTTATATCCCGTAACAGATGAATGAAAACATGACGGAGAATATATAAAATTGCATATAATTATTTGAACTGCGGAAGTCTGCCTTTGACCAGATTGTTGATCAATATAGATAGGTTTTTATTTTCTTATTTATTTTACCAACAGATCGTTTTCAAACACGTGACCAACGGTGATATTGATTTACTGAACCAAAAGGAAATCTTTGCATAAAAATAGAGTTCAATTCTCCAAGGACTACTTTGGGACACCAAAATCGCCGCCCTTTCTTTGTATAGGTACACCATTATGGTCGCCATGACGTCATGTGAAAACGATCTACAAAACGGTTAAGTGGAGCCAGATTTATTGCAAGCGTATTTAAATCCAGTTGAGGAGTTCTAACTTAGTGTTATGTATTAACTGAGCTATTTATTGGCCGCGTTCAATAGGCCCTTTCCGAATTCACTTTAGCATCTGTTTCAAAGCAAGTCCAGACGTGAAATTTTTGTGATGGCACCCACTTTGAAACTGAAGCTGAAGTAAACTCGGAAATAGCCTGTTGCACCATACTTCAAATGTTGCGTTGTATTTTAAAATCCAGCTTATATTTGTATGAGAATAAGAGATTTTATTTTTGGGGGTTGTAGGTATTGTTGATAAAAAGGTTGACATTCTAATTATTTTTGTTTGCAAAGAGAATACAAATGTTTAAGATGGAAAATCGATAATAAGAGAGCTGGCCGGCTCCTTTATCTCACTTGTAGGCATTTTTTTTACGTAGCTCGATCGCTGTCCCCACAGTCTGGACAAAGGTGCCTCGAAATGTCATGAATGCAAAATACCATTATAGCAATTCAATGCAAGATATAGTTTCGGGGCAAAGCGCAACTATTACAGCGGCCCATGGGATTAGTTCAAAAAACAATGGACACAAACATACGACAAAAACTGGGCCGTTACTCTAAAATCAACGGAACTGTATCCTCTACCGAGGGATCCCATGAAATCGGAGTTTGTAAAGAGCTGAGTGGGACCTCAGTAGGCCATTTCAGCCTCTTTTCAAAGGGAGTCTAAGTGCGAAGTCGTTCCTATTAAAATGAGTTTTATTGATATGCGAAGTAAAAGTAATTACCATCACAAAACTTTCGCACTTAGACTCGCTTTGAAAAAGAGGCTGATGTGAACTCGGAAATGGCCTATTTTTGCATTACTTAAGGCATTTTGCATGATGGCGTCATTTTACTACCAAGACCAGGATGATTTGGCAAGATGCTTTCTGCTTATTTAGGATATTTCTACTCCATGGAATAACGAGCGCTTGCAACCATGGCAACCACTTTTCATGGGAATTCACAAAACTAAAATTGACCTTATCTACTCCTATGCTGGTGTCCCGGATTATGACATGGCAGGAGCCAATTAGTTGGAGCCTCCATCTCCCATACAGGCCCTCAGAGTCAACCCTATCCCGTTTAGTTTTATTTATAGAAACAGTTTTCGCGGAATATTTGTCAGCTTATTTGTAACAACCAATCAGAGCAGAGCTATGACCATGCTTCATTCACATACATGCTTTCACGCGTCTAAACAAAAATGGCGGAAAGCGTGGAAGAATTATCGGATTCTTCGGATGAAAGTTTGCGGGAAAGGCTGTTCTAAAAATAAATCTAAACGGGAAAAGGTTAACTCAGTGGTACAGAACACATGGACGCTCCTACTTATAGGCTCCTGAAGATGGACGCTCCTACTTACAGGCTCCTGGTAGCGCTTAAAGATCCATTGATCTTTGTCCGACCAACCTAAATTTTCTGACGTTCTGAAACGGTTTTCCACCGATAAGTTGGAAAATAAACACCAACAGAAGCCCATAATCCGGAGCGTACAACTCTCATGGCGTTTTTACAGACCAAGCTATTTTTAGACAGGTTTTTCCCGCGAAAAGGTCCAGTTCTTACAAGTGCAAACAATCAGTTATGCAAGGCTTATGATTGGCTAGCAAGGCTCGTGTGGGAGACTGAATTGGCAAGAAAATCAATCTAGAAATAGCTCAGTCTGTCAAAACGCTGTGACACAAATATACTGAAGTTGTACGCTCTTGCGCAGTTCTGAGTAGTCGTTTCTGTTCTTTTGCATCGCGTAAGGCAATGATTGGTGCAAATTTAATGCTCATCATCACTTGATGAATCACTATTACTAGATGACTTTGATTTATCGGTATCAGTATCGGTATCGGTATCAGTACCGGTATCGGTACCGGTGTCGGTATCAGTACTGGTATCGGTATCAGTACCAGTGTCGGTATCGGTATTGGTATCAGTGTCCGTATCGGTGCCAGTGTCACTATCATCGCTATCATCATCGTTGTCATCATCGTCGTCATCATCGTCATCATCTTTCCCTTTTCCGGGCTTCTTCTTCTTCTTCGAGTTTCCTTTCTTCTTTTCCAATAGACCTGTACGAAAGATAACATAGGTTTCGTTTCAGTTATGTGATAACACTTCTGTTTCATATCGTCGCCTGTTCCTCGCATTGCATTGCCGTATATCCTCTTCCCTCATTTTCGTTTCCTTAAAACACATGGCCAGTGTTTTCACCGCTCAAGTTTTGGAGCAGTGCTGACAACCAGAGCCTTAAAATTGCAATTGCGGCTGAAGTCTGCGCTACAAGACACCTGGCTAAGTTGCAGAACCGATTTGGCTTGGGAATACTTGATTCTCTTCTCTTAGGGTTAACCCTTACTAAACTTTTTGACAGCCGTGACAGAGGATATATGATATCTGATATATTTGAACTGTGGATATGAAATGATTTGATCATGGCTCAGTAGAGTGATCGTGGCAGTTTTCACTTACCAAACTTTTCACAGCAATGTTTAAATACATAGCAAGGCTCAGAATAGCATTTCTTCTTTTTGTCGTATTTTGAGCACTTCTTCTTGAGTACTTTATAGGGTGGACACACTGAAAATTTAATCAATACACAGAAAAAAAACATTAAAACACTCGACACTTCATTCTGTCAGCAGATTAAATGGGTCATTTTCTGCATTTTAAAAAAGTTATGATTGATTACTGGAAAACGGCTGGATTCTTTTGTAACATCGAGTAATCAGAGCATCACTTACTAATGAAAAGTAAGGCGTAATGGAGCAAATTGTTTCTGTTGTTTTTTATTTTTGTCCTGTTTTGTTCTTTATTTGTTCTTTATTTGTTTTTGTGGTCTTTTTTTTTTGTTTTTTTTTTTTGTTAATGGTCGGAGAACCACAATGAAAGTGCGTATAACCAGCCAATCATCATAGTGAACCAAATAAAACTCTACGCAGGTGACCCCAAGGCCGGGGAAATGGTTGCATGCCTCGATTGGCTTAGAAAATCTGGGGTTAGTCTCGGCATCGGTTTAGACGATTAGCTTTTTATTAGCTGAACGTAATAATTTGAATCAGTTAAATAATTGAAAAATTCGTTGTCTTACCAGGATTTAGAAGCCTCTTTTAATTTGGAACGGTTGGGCCGTTCTTGCCGCCTATTTTGGCAGACGTTCATTTAGGCGTAACCATAGAATTAGTTATTTTTGTAAACAGTTTCACCAACAGAACCTGCTTAATGAAGTTTCTGCATCTGAATCGAATCGAAAGGCAAAATAATCATCAGTTGGGTTTCCCCATATCCAAATTAAGTTCGGCCCATGAAAGGTTTGGCGTCTGAAAAGCGGGTCTTGCTTTGAACATATTGAAAATTAGTCTCAGTTGAGCCTTAGGTGCTCTTAGTTTACATGAACACTTCTTCTAGGCTCGTAGGCTACGCCTTAAGGAGGCCCGGTCTATAAGCAGTACCAAGAGAATGTATAGAGGCAAGTCTTCTCCCTTAATCTTTTTTTGGTAGTACTGCAAAGAATTCTATCATTGTCATTTCAAGGGGACTTTTTTTTTTGTTCTGTAAAATTTATATTAAGTTACCCGGCCAAAATCCTGTCACAAGCCTGTCTTCACATATCAGTGCTATTTTGAATAACATACGGAAAGCACGGCAGGAGTGAGCAAAAAGCTATTCTGTTCATCGATTACAACGTCAGAGTAACTCGCCACTCTTTTAAGAATCAAAACCGACCCATGGCCAATGGCCACTGGGCTGAATCAACCTTGACCCGAATCACGAATTTTTTAATTTATAATTTTTTGTGCATGACATAATAAGCCACCTACCTATCCGCTTTGCCGTGGTTGGAGTAGCAGCAGTAGGTTGGGGTGTTACTGACGAGGGCGTGTTCGGTTGTGTTGACAACGCTGGGGTAATAAAAGTTGGCACAGAACTCGGCAAAGAGAAAGTAGGTTCCAACTCCAAAATTGTCAGCACTGTCGAGAAAGAAGCGCTCTCTGACGTCGAAACTGGTGTGGACGTTGAAAGAGACAAACTGTTGCTTGAGAAAAGTGGGTTCTGAGGAATGATTGAGATGGAAGCACTCTGGGAAGGAGATAGAGTCGGACTGGACAGTTCACTTGATGAAACTGACGAGCTTGCAGATGGTGAAAGCGAGGAACTTGGAGATACTGCCTCGGAGGAGGATGACAGTGCAGGCGAAGATGAAATTGACGAGCTTGCAGATGGTGAAATCGAGGAACTTGGAGATACTCCCTCGGAGGAGAATGATAGTTCAGGTGACGTTGAGATTGACAAGCGTGCAGATGGTGAAAGCGAGGAACTTGGAGATACTGCCTCGGAGGAGGATGATACTGCAGGTGAAGATGAAATTGACGAGCTTGCAGATGGTGAAATTGAGGAACTTGGAGATACTCCCTCGGAGGAGAATGATAGTTCAGGTGACGTTGAGATTGACAAGCGTGCAGATGGTGAAAGCGAGGAACTTGGAGATACTGCCTCGGAGGAGGATGATACCGCAGGTGAAGATGAAATTGACGAGCTTGCAGATGGTGAAAGCGAGGAACTAGGAGATACTGCCTCGAAGGAGGATGACAGTGCAGGTGAAGATGAAATTGACGAGCTTGCAGATGGTGAAATTGAGGAACTTGGAGATACTGCCTCGGAGGAGGATGATAGTGCAGGTGAAGATGAAATTGACAAGCTTGCAGATGGTGAAAGCGAGGAACTTGGAGATACTGCCTCGGAGGAAGAAAGCGATAACTGGGGTGACGACTGGGATGCGCTGAATGAAACCGTTGAGGGCGGTGCCCCAGAGGAAGATGCACTAAATGAAATTGTCGACGGTATGTCAATTGAAGACGTTACTTCAGGAGAGACTGATGAAGATATCGCTGCACTTATAGACGTTATAGCAAAAGAGATTGATGCGGAAAGTGATACTATCGATGTTACGAATGCATTTGATGAAGACGTTACGTCAGATGACGCAGACCCGCTTGATGAAACCGACGATGTAAGTAAAAATACGCCAGATGAAGGCGTTAGCTCGGGCGTTGTGGTGAAAGCAGAAGAGATGGATTGAGTTGCCGGTGATGTAAATATATCGTTTGTAGAAGTTAGTTCTAGAGAAGGTGAACTTGAGAAAGTTTCCGAGGGAGAAAATGAGATTGGTGTATTTGTTTCTGATGTAGATCTGCTGGTTGAGAACGATACTGAAGCCAGGTCAGAAGCTGTAATCAGGAAACTTGAAGACGTGGTTTCAGACAGGGACGGGCTTAATAACACAGTAACATCTGTTAGAGCCCCAATGCTAATTGTTGAGGAGGGTCTAACTTTACTTTCTGTTTAAAAAAAAGACGAAGACATATGAATGCATTAGGCCCGGCTCAAACGTCGCGCTATGGTCGTGTCGAACTCAATTTTAAAAGTTGGCTTCTCGACGTAAGCTCAACAGCTGATTCAAACGCCGCGCCAGATTTAAATGTAATACTGTCCGCTGTCTTGTCCGTTCTCATGATGTACGAAATCGGCGTCAGCACATTATCTGTAATGTATTTATTTAGTTCGACACAAGTTTAGCGTGACTTTTGAATCAATGTTGCAGTGAATTGGCTCGACAAGTGCGTCGAGCTTAATTACCTAGCGCAACAGGTTATTCAAATGTCGTGCATCGATACCTCGTCCATGCAACACCTTTCGTTTTTTTGATAGGATGCTTGGAACCCACTGTTAAAAAGTTTAAATCTTGTTGAATATCGGATGCCCGTGCATGCTAAGGACTAATTACTACCCTTTGATTAATTTGCTTAAGCACGCAGTGACAACATGATTTTGGCTCGGGTGTCAGTTAAAACGAGGAAGGCAACAGCAACGACAACGGCACTTCAAAAGGCTTATTACGATTATTTCAACTAGTACTCTTTCAATGTGTAAAATGTCTGTCTGTCAGGAATGAAACTGGCATGAACGACGTTCAAGATCGGAGAGAGATTGATCTTCGTGTACTGACGTTCTCCCCAAGCCGCAGATTTTGGTCATTTGACGCTGCTGTTTTGCAGAGGACGACCACGAAAGGTACTAAAATATAAAATGCACGTACAAAAAGTGTAGACCGATTGCTTCTGCTCATTAAAACTGTTGTTTTGTGGCGTTCGAGGTGCTGTTGCCATCCTCATTGCCAAAATTCCTTAGTTGTACGTAACACAGCAACGCCAACCAAAACGTCACTTTAAAATATAATTTGTGCCATCTTAACAACTTCGCGATAATTTATTCTCGTTCTCGCCATAAAAAGGGCGAATTATCTCATCACTAAATAGAAAGGAACGGCGTTGAAGTATTATATATAGAGAATGAAAGTTTCACACTTGAGTGGTTTACGTTCTCCGCGAAACCTTGACTTTGGTCATTTCGCTTGGAGTCATTTCACTCGGGTTTTTCTGAGAGACCGCATAATTTTCAAGGATGCCTCTCCCCCTCCCCCCAATTTGGTTCACGTGTCTGTCTTCAGCCCCGCACTCAGGAAGTTGCTGCGGAGGCCCTGTTTCTTCCATCGCTCCTTCTGGAGTTGGGAGATGAAAGACCCTGGGGATGAGGTGGTATGGTGTATAGTTCTGAAGCAGATGCAATTGTTTCAGGGTCACAGTTAGAAGAATCATGTATTTCAGTATTCTTGCAGTAATTGGTCATCGCACTTACGAAATTCCTCACATTTTGCTTTTAGAAACAGGCATGTGATATTCAACCAGCCTTCACATTCCACTTTCCTCAGTATTGGGCAAACGATCTTCAGAGGCACCGAATGAGGACAATCTATGGGAAATCACAAACGATTTTCATTAGTAAAGGCAAAAATATCCTACATGAAAGCTAAGACAGTGCATTTTTGCTAACGATCATCGTGTGTTATTTTCATCTCATAGCGCACACTGGCCATGCCGCGCAAACTGTCAACCCTGCCAAAACAATAAAATTCTTCAGTCGGCACGCTAATTGCTTGTTTCAGATCATGTGACAGTCTCAGAATAACTGTTCTTTATCCTTATGCTTTCCACTAGCGTGTAAATGGTTATGTTTCAGACACAATTCCCAACCGCACGGTCACAGGATCTAATAAGTGGGAAAAACAACGAATTCGCCTGTAGAGCAGTCGGTTTTTTCTTTGGTTTCTGTTTGTTTTAGCTTTGTTCGTTTGTTTGTTTGTTTGTTTTCGGAGGGGCGATGGCGAAGGCGAACAGGACGGCGTCCTTTTACTACCAAGACCAAAATGCTTTGTCCAAGTGCTTTCGGCGTATTCACATTTTTCCATTCTCCTGGGAATGAAGATAATATTGGTAATATTTCAGAGGCAATAGAAGCCACTCAAAGCATTCTGGTCTTGGTAGTACATTTGGATGTCAATATGAGATAGTTGCTACCGATTCTTAACATTCGCTATTTTGGCGGCGAGACAGAACGCGCTTTCCCCAGAGTAGGCTTTTCCCAGGATATGGGTGGGTGAATCCTCCTGTACTTGCTAAAGTCTCAGTACGGAACGTCGTGCACTGAACCATCTACTGTTCTGTACGATGGACTTAGGGGGGATTAAACAATACAGCAAAGAAGAGTCATTGATTAAACAATATATAATTTACATAATAAGAAACTGCTACAGTATTGAAATCGAGGCTTTAGCAAGTACTGGACTCAATCAACCATATCTTGGGAAAAGCCATTTAAAAATAAATAACATCCATTTCTTCCTTTTCTTTTTCCACTCCTGCTCTTTTTTGCAAGTTTGAACCATGACTACGTATTAGAATCTGTTCAAAAGCATCACCATAGCTTTTAATACAAATTTTACAATAACTGTTGTACTGAAGTGCTTGCTTTAATTGTTTCTGATTGCATAACTGGGTTGCTAGCAACAAAAAGTAAACACTTCAGTGGATGCTTCTTGTGATAACGTGGTTGGAAAACCAGATATCGGACGGCCGACCATGTATGTAATTTGTAGATTACCAAGCGTGAAGACAAAATAATTATGAAGTGATTGATATTGGCGGGGATTTTTGCTTCACTGTCAAAACGTGCACAAAAGTAAGTTTAGTTCGTGAACTGAACGAAGGCAGTATTTTCACTCCAGCTCCAAACACATTTTATCAATGAAACTGTGCAAAAAGTGTGTTTTAAAACATCAGTTCTTAATACGCCATCATTAAGACAGAGAGAGAGAGAGGGGGGGGAGGGAGGGAAGCTGTATGTTTTTTTGTTGCTAAGAGACAGCACCAGTCGGCGATATTGTCCCAGTATCAATATCATATTACTTAGCAAGAAATTGACCGGAGGTCGGCCGTTATATGAGCTACTTTAAACAAAGAATGATTGAATAAAATGACTAAAGGTAAAAATGAAGAAACGGTTAAATGAAGTAAAATTCAATCAACATAACAACCTTTGGAGCATTGGAGTCGCGATACTCACTTATCTTTCATTTTCGCAGCAAAAAATCAGTGAAACAAAGGTTATATATTGGCTGACTGTCTCTGGTTACTTTGCCCATCGTAGTTTCGTAGGTATTTTAAGTTGATTCATTAACCTTTCCAAAGAATAAACTCATTCAATATTATTACGGTATGTGACAGCAATTGTAGTAACTATGATACCTTGACTTTCACCGTCCGTATTTCGTTGAAATGCGAGAAAAATTGCTACCTGTATACAAGAAAACACAAAAAGCTTATTAATTAACGCTAGCATTCCGTAATTAATGCATGGCACAGTCATTAAAAGTTAGATGAATGTTACGTAGGAGCGCTTTTCCTTTGAAAGGAAAAACCAGCAGGAAGTTTTTCCTCAGAATGGAAGGTCACAAGTTTTCCACAAACAAAATGAAGTTACGGGACGAATTTGGACCTTATCTACTGACTCAAAGGCCGCCGAGTGCTCAGTCTTTCATCATCGGAGCACGGTTCTCGTACCATAAAGCGCGCAAAATCTCAGCTTTCTCTTTTGGGAAAAAAATCTACCAGTAGTAGCAAGGACTGTTTCATTTACTGTACCACTGGAATGACTGGCGTTTTTTCATTGAAGTCAAACGGGAAGCTCTCTAGCTATTTTCTTGCTTCTCTGGTCCATTGAATTATCAAGTAGGTATTAAACACGTGATCAGCGATAAGGACGCTTCCTAAGGAGTCACTGAAATATGACACTTCCGACTCAGTTGAACTTGGAGAAAAAGCTGCGTGGAACCAGGGCGCAGAAAAATTCTTTTCTGCGCCCTGGGGGAACTGAACTTTTCGAACTTGGAAAGTTACCCATTTCTTCCTCTACAAGCTAAGAAATGATTTTAGCTAATTGTTCGTTTGTGCGTGAGTATGTGTGAGTCCGAGTCTACCAGGTGTATAGAGTGTAAGATCATGAAAGCTTTTTTTCTTTTTTAACCAAACAGAAATACTGACCTGGAGGGAAATACTATACATACCAGACAGGAGTCTAGTTTTATGCTTAACAACTTACTAACAAGGCTGATATCGTGCAAATTGCATATAGTGTCGAAATAGTTTTTCAAGCAATCACTCTATTTTTTTTTAACACAAGAGAAACCTCTACAACAAGAAAACTGGAACGAGGCACTGCGAATTTGAATTCCGTTTGCAAGACATGACAGCAAACGAAACGTCAGTAATGAAAAAATAAAATTAAATAAAATATAAAATAAAATTTAAAAAAAAAAGAATGCAGGGCTGGGAAAACCCAGTCTAAGCGGCGTCCTTGGGCCAAATTTCAATTAGTAATTTCAATTTTGCGCTTACATGCAAATGGTTCTTAATAATTTATCTAACATTTTTCCTCACCAGAAAAAAGATTTTCCAAGTATCCATGTCCATGCATGAGCAGTTGTTTAGCTACTTCTTTCGAGCTCAAAGATTATGTCTGCTGCACGCGAGTCAGTTCTCGATGACTCAGTTGTGGTCATTTGAACTCATTGAGCTCCTTTGAAGCTCGTAGAATAGGCATATCGAATAACGATGATTCATTTATTTGATAATGGTCCATATCTTAGTTACCACAACCGCAGCCACTTTTGTTAATATCGGCTCACATTTCATTTTGAAGAATCCGGTGTTACAAAGCATTGGCGCAATTAGCCCGATGTTGGCTTTTGCACGCATTTATCTCATGTTTACAACCGCCCGTCTGATTTTCTAGGGTGCATAATCATTGCATACACCTTCCTTGCTATTAAAGGCATTTTTGTTTTACCAATTTTTACATATACTGTGGAAAGGGCTGATGGAAGTTTCTTTGACGATTACTCGCCGTGTATACTTTCATTTACCCGGTACTGAAGAAATCGCACTCATTAATTGTGAGCAAGGTCCATCGAGTTTCGTTTCCTTGAATTCGATGATCTAGCTTTGTATTTTGGTTTGCAATATTTCAATTTTTATCGAAAGGAATTAGCTGGTTACTTGTCTGTTTTAGCCAATCATGTTGCACTAAAAGCGAGTGAAAATGTTTAGTAGAATTAAATTACGCGGGTCGTTCAAACTTATGCTTGCCTGAGCGACCTTGGGCAAATAAAGTTTAGTGCGTCGTCTCTTATAAAAAGACCGGCGAAAGAAGAATATAATATGTCTGGCAAAATTATTTTAAATTGTTTCAGCTGCGTCGCGACATAACAACGGCCGAAGTCGGTTCATCCGATACAAAACTTTGGTTCTCTGTCTAACATGCTTTTAGTGAACTTGAATTTACTGATCTCCCTCTACCAATTGAATTGAGGCTACAGCCTCAAAAGTATCTTTCTGTGTTGTTGCTGAGGAAATTATTTGCGGTGTGACTTGAGAATCTTTGGCGCTACAAAGAAGTCATTTTAAGAGACAGCACTTGACATTAATATGGAAATAGAATAATAACGTCATCGGACCACCCTCATTGTCACAAAATTTTATCATTTTGCCGGATTGCTTTTTGCAAAATATTGTAAACCACATCTAAACTTTGAAACACTCATAATTTGTTTGAAACGATGAAACTCCGCAAAATGTCATTTAGGGTTATTGCTGCGTTATTCGTTCATTTCTGATTAGCATAAGAAAGGGGTGGGAGGGGAGGGGGGGACCCTTTGTCCAACTGAAAAACTCTCGCAAGTTACCAAAATAGTTACGAAACAGTCGAAAAGAAATGAGTGTCATACGATGCACTAACAGAGGCCTACATATGAAGTGAAAATATCCTTACATATGAATTTATCATATGAGCTCATAAAACACGTCAAAAGAGATAGCTGTCTCATCGAAAAACAGACAAACAAAGAAACTTCTTTAAAAACTGGCTTTGCCCAAATAAATCTGAGGTACTTGCCCAAAATTTGGTGAATAAATCCCCCCCTCGCCGTACGCCTATGCCGATTAGTAAGTAAAAGTTGGCGCTAAAGGTCTCTCAAACTCTATGTTAGTGCGCCTAGGTTTTCAGTATGTGTTGGTCAAGTTGGTTCACAGTTGATGCAATAATCAGAAGCTCCCTGTGTAGTCATGTCTAGAGACGGCCTGACCTTGCTTTTGCCCCTCCAGTGAAGTGTTTATCTTTGTGCAAGCTTTCCGTCAGTTCCGTTTGCGTGTGTGGCCGTAAATAATGTTTAGGTGTCTTGCCTCAAGTGTCTTTGTTAACTATCCAAGAGCTCTCTTGGTTGGCAAACCCAAACATGGCTACTGATGATGCAGATCCACTACATAGTTGAGTTAGTGGAGCTTTAGTTCGCTCAGATTGGTTGATCAGAGGTGCGGCGGTTCAGAAGCTCATTGCCAATAAAGTAGTCCCCTAATACCTCCCGTTATGCGAGTTGCTCTTCATTGGTGAACAGCAGTTTAACATCTGTTTATATTTCTGCCCCGGGGTAAAACAGACGACGCCATTGACCGGGAGGTCAAATTTCCCTATCTTGGGACATGTCGCAAGGAAATCTTAGATGTTTGGGAAAGCATGCGACACACTAGGCGATTTCATACGCCGACTGCGGCATACTCGATCACCAGTGAATTTTGCATTGATATGAATACCGGCAAACTAAGAGATTTTTTTACCCCAATTCGGGCGATTTGCCCCTCCAATTTTGTTCCCTGGGACCCGTTTCTCGAAAGTCCCGAAAACTTTTCGGGCCCGAAAAGCCATTTGTAAAACTACGATCTGCTTTTTTAGAAGGTTGGTTCTTCAACATGCTTTCAACTTAGGAAAGGAAAAAGGAATGGCAAGAAACGTTTCCGTTTTTAAGATACAGGGGGAATTGTCCTACCCGTAACTGGCCCGAACACTTTCGGAACTCTTGAGAAACGGGCCCCAGGTTTCAAGCATCGTTATTGTCTGCCATTTTGAAAGGTTAATTGATAAAATCACTCAGCTTGATTGGTTGACTTTTTTAACGGATAAATTTCATGCACGCTACGTTGCGGCGCACCGACAGGCTGGTAAGATCACGACCCAAGAGTAAATAATGCACATTGCTAGCTTCTGGACACTTTCTACTAGATTTACTGGATACCACTCCCCAGCACAGAAAATTTTCAGATGCTATGAGCATGCCACAGATAGGACTGATTGACACATTCCAAGTGTATCAGCACGACTTTACTCCTCGAAAACATGAAACCTAAAAGCCACAACAACGTATCTCATTTCATGTTCTGCATAAAATTGTATTTACAACAAATTTGCCAAGTAAATTACAAATATTAAAGGTCGGAAGCCGAGTAATAGGGAAGCCGAGTAATTACAGTTTCCAAATTTTGCGCGTTATTAATTATTCCGAGTAGGAGACTGAGGGCGTATATATTGTTCCTGACGGAAAAACTCAGACTACAGATAGTTTTCACATAACGTCATGACGGTCATATTGATGTACCTAAACAAAGAAACGGCGGCCATTTCGGAGTCCCAAAAAAATCCTCGCGGAATTGAACTCCATCTTTATGCCAATATTTCCTTTTGTTTCAGTAAATCGATATGGCCACTGGTCAAGTGAATGAAACGATCTATTCCTTATTCAAAGAGACCTTTTTACCGATACGGCGGCCATCTTGAATTTCATTGTTCTGAATAAAGATATGGGGTGCCCAGGGGGCAAATGCTTACCTGTTTTGGGTATGAACTTGGCTTTGGTTCACAAATTTTCAATTGAAAATTGGTTCACGCACCAGCGTGCGTTCATTGAGATATGAAGCACACGGCAAGTTTGGTGGATGCGTAAGAGTTGCTCGATGCGTAGCCGAGACAGAGGAACTCTAGCTTCTTGAGTGTTCTCCAAACTTCCCAAGTGCTTCATATCTCGACACACACACCACTGCTGATGCACGAGCCAATTGTTTTATAACATTTTCAATTTTCAACCACTGTCGTTCCCAGAGACGCCCCCCCCGCTCCGCTGGACAAGGGTAACGAGGTCTCTAGGAACGAGATTGATTTTCAGCGCCATAGTCTTGTGGAGAAAGTTTTTAAGCCAGTTGAATTTTTACATCTCCATTGTCTCTGATATATTATAGCGTGAAACAAAGGATCTAAAAAATCAAAGCGGTTTGAGAATTGTAAAACAAAAAAACAAATTTGCCGCCACGACGTGCATGCATTTGCCCATGGGCATCCCATAACATCTTTCTTAGAACAATAGTATTCAAGTATCGTCTCGGTAAAAAAAAGGTCTCTTGTTTTTTGTGCATATTTATTGTTAAATACTTCCGATTCTTTAAGTTTGGTTTACAGAATTCTGTGAGTTTACCCCTTATTCGAACGATGCAATCGACTGGTCGGATCAAACTCCCTAAGTTCAGAGTTTACTAACTAAATACTTTATCAAGTACAGCCACCAGCATCACGTACGCCTTTTCTTTAGGTGTCAGATAAGCGAAAATCCCTGCTGTTGACAGTCGCTTACGAGCGCCCACTGTCATGAATGCATTACTGTGCCTATATTTTGTCAGTGTTGTAGCACACGGTGCTGCAGCACAGTCTCACTTCAAACAAACTCGATCATTATAATGACTATTTTAGAGTCTCTTTCAAAATGAAACCAAAGTGGCGTGACATAGGCCTTAAAATGTGGTAGGCTTTAAAAGACGTGTCTTTGATTTAGATGGGGACTGTCGTCAGTGCAACACCCCCCCCCCCGGGAAAAAAGATAAAGTGAATACAATACCCTGGATAAGGTCACAGCAAATTTCTCCTAAAGTTGCACAACTCTACGAATGACAATATGTTTAAAATGTTCGAAGATAACTTAAAGCAATGTCCTCTTGTTATTTAGCTGCGTAGAGCCTCCAACCGTGCCTTCATGTCTTCCATTTCACCCTCATCATCAGATGGCACCATAGCTGCTGCTCCTTCTTCTTCTCCCTGTGATATAATTAAAGGTGACAACAGAGTGGATCAAGTCTAACAATCAATTAAAGGTAAGCATTCACAGTAAGTTCGAGTTTTCTGTTAAACAATTAGATTATGAGCTCGAGATTTCTATCGCGTTTGACGAGGGCGCAGCCCGAGTAAACTGTCACGCATAGAAATCGAGAGCAAATAATCGAATTGTTTTAGTATAAATCTACTAGTCGCTCAAAACTAAACAAGTAAATTATCTATATCCTCATCGCAGACACTTAGAAACACTTCGAAAACGCGACGAAGTGGCCGCCATTTTGTTGAAAACCGCCCAGTTGACTATTGACTGCAAGAAAACGAGTAGAAAATCCACTGATCAGTCGATAGATAGTAGCAAGCCAATCAGATTACAAGATTCGTGATAGCATGTGAGTGGGTTTCTACTAAGAGCGCTTCTCTAAGATTTAATTAGGCAGAGATAAGTGTTATACTAAAACGTAACTTGATCGGGCCACGATTTTAAAACAACCTCCAGTTTGTTCATATTCCTCAAGTCTGTGACATCAAAATGTTTTATTGTCCACTTTGGTTGGTGGTAAAGTGATTTCTTGCACCCCCTATGATTACCACCGGAGAATCGAAAAAAATAATCAATATTGGCAATCCAGTGGGCCGCCATGCTGTTTGCAGAATCCCACTGCCGCGTTCGCGGATTGCCGGACAACTCATGGAGACTTACATGAAACGTTGAACGAATTGATATCCGTACGAGGATGGTGCTCGAAATATTTACATCGAAACTGTTTTAGAGTATGTCAATCCATCAACAGTTATATGTATAACGAAAGCGGACCGCTGGAGTTTGAAGTATAATTATTCCGTTAGCCCACGTTGAATACGAGGTGGGACTAGCGTCGAGTTGGCTAGAACCAATGCAATGATGATGATGATGATGACAATAGTAATAATAATATCATGGGTGACAAATTACTCCATAATTTTGACGCGAAATTTCGGCGTTAATTTATAATTTCACATGATAAATCACAATGTTGTCATGGCAACTTTTCCTACGGTGCCAAAATGGCGTCTTGTGAGCGTAATATTAATAACTTCACTTGCGTAATGTACAAAATCAAATAATTTCCCGAGAGTTTAGGCGAGGGAAATAATTTGATTTTGGGCAACACAGGTGAAATTATTTCCTAATTTCACTTGTCACCATTTGATTACCCATACTAACCATCGTCGTCGTCACCATCACCATCAACATCATCTTTCAACAGGGAGCGTTCATCATACACACGTGGTTTGCCTCACGAAAAGCTGTTTAGCCAAATTTCGTATCCAACAAAGGCGAGTGGAATAACTGTTTTATTAAATTCTCGACCTTCCGCTCGTTTTTGTCGACGAAACTTATCTTCCTGCTGCAACATGTCAAGCTGAAGGGACATCTGCAGGACTCATTTTCCATACATGGTGAAATGTAGATTTAATGGCTGACAAGTGACATCCAGTAAAGCAACGAGAAAGCTAGAAATGCATTATCCGATAGACAGACAGACAGACAGACAGACAGACAGACAGACAGACAGATAGAAAGAAAGATAGATAGATAGATAGATAGATAGATAGATAGATAGATAGATAGATAGATAGATACAAAATAAAAGCTCTTTGTGTGAATACAATAAAGCAACCATTACACATCACAGTTATTCAAAATGGCAGCTCCCAGGAAATTTGAACACCAAAACAAGCGTTTTTCAAATTTGTCTATTTCGGATACCAAACGCTTCCATTGGAAAAAGATTGAACAATTTTGATTGTAAACATCACGTTCAATGTTCTAAAGTTAAATTCTTGTTTTGTTGGAGGTTCCCTTTAAGTGTCGTGAAATTCTAGTGCGTTACCAGCACTAATTGGGCGACACTAAAACAAAACAAATAGAATGTGCCCAAATAAATAGAGTAAGCCGAAGTTGAGAATTTAATCATAATTATTAATTGACATTAAGAATCAGACAGGGTAGACTTTCAGAGACACCAGCAGCATTGTTTTTGAACCTTGGAAAATTCATGGAAAGGACAAACGTTTACAGGTGAGTGTACAACCTTGATTTTACGGGTGAACTCAGGGTACATTCACTTACTGCTCTACTGCTGTACAAGTACAGCACAGTCACAGAGCAAACATTTTGCAGTAGCAGCCGTGAATTTCCAATAATTATGTTTGTTAACACTAGCTGCATCTCATATCCCACAGGGCTGTATCACTAGAAACAAGCTGCTAACTGTTATATTAACTCCGACGGACAGAACATAAAATGGTTCAGAGCCAACCACTCATTTCTGCGCACCTTTGTCGGAAACTGTACCAGAGCCAGTTCTCAATCCTTTTAGTGAGTCGTTTTGAATGGTGAATTATATAAAACGTGATATAGTGAGCGCGTGATTGTGATTGAGCGATACCTAATTAACGCTTGTTAAATTAAAATGTGATGAGCAGCATAACGACGTCTTAGCCAATAAGAGTTAACAACAGTTTTGTGGCTTTGGGCTCTACCAGACGAAAATGGCCTTTTGGCTCGGTCTTATCCTTAAGCGTGCTGTGGGCCTGGGGCTCGGTTTTTTTTTTGGTGATAGTACGTGAGTGAAAGCTTTTTTTTCTCGAGTGAATAAAACCTTGTGATTCTGTGAAGAGTGTGGGTTCTTTCTCGTGTTCCCCACAATCTCAAGGGTTAGAAGTTTTGTGGACAAAAGATAATAAGAGAGTTGATACTGTACAGTCGAATCATAACCTTCCCCAGGTAAAGGGCATAACATGCATGAGCACGGCAGGCCTTACCGGTAGCTTGTGTGTTACATGCCCAGCTTGACCAAGGGCACCTGGTGAAAGAAAGGGAGATTCCCAACATTAACATTAATTGCACATATATTATCATTCTTACCTCGCTATTGTGCAGAGACCTGTCAAGACAACAATAACATACTCTCAGACAGACTAGGCAGAAGTACCATTCATAATTATACATGTAAGGAACTATGATTTGCCTTACATGTAAGTCTGAGCAGATCTAGTGCTGTTGCATCGTATAATTATCATTAAGTCTTTATTAGACAAGTAGTCATTATAGATTTTGGAGAGGCTATTTTTTACCTTTTGTGACTTCAAACAAAATTTTGTCTACTTCTTCTTGAGCAACTTCTTCTAAGTCATCGTCCTCCATTCCCTCAAATGTGTCCTCTAACATTTCTTCTATTATTCCTGCCTGCAAGCAGTTACACCAATAACATGGACTTATTAAATGTCTAAACAGCCCTGTTCTTTCCTCGCTGTGCCCCTGCTTGCCAGAAGGAGTTAAATCACATCATGATTGACACCTTAATTAAAATTTAATGTGTGTGTGTGTGTGTTTTTTTTTTTTGGGTCAAACGACTGTTGTCAATAGGTCATTAACAAAGCTTTGATTTTGTCGTTTAAAAGTACAGAATGTAATCTGTTGGTTAACGTTATGTTGTATGGTGATGGTGAGTACCGTAAGGGGAATGATCGGTAAAACGAAACAAAATAGACTGCACTTCTGTGACACAGCCCCTTAAAATTAATAACAAATAAAGTAAACATTTTTACCTGGGAATCAATACATACTTTAATATCAAGTCAGTAATTATTAAATCATGAAATCTGAAGATGGAGAGAGTTGCTTGGCACACAGCCAAGAGCAACTTACTCAGGCTTCTTGAGGGCTCTCCACATCATAACTGCACATAGGCAGCCAATCTAAATCTAAATGCAAGAAGCAAGTTGTGGGCAAAAACACTTGTGGGGAATGAATTCTTGTAAACCAAGAGGAAGATTGAGTTTCAGTCTGCACAACAAGATAATGTAATGATGCACACTCAATGCAGGGCTTCTGACAGGGTCGTGAGACCACACAATTTGGTCAAACCCGCACAATAATGCACAATTTCGAAAAAATTGCAAAATATCATACAATAACAAAATATTTACTTGAAATCTTCATTAGTACAGGTTATTTCTATTGAGTATCAAGATTTCTAGAATAATTTATTTTTAGGCTATTTAATATCTTAAAAAAACACTCTAGAATTTCCACACGTTCGTTGAACAACTCATTGAGTGGTTATACAAACAACAAGGCGTTCCTACCGTAGCTGGCGCTGTCCTGGGCACTACTGTACTTATCTTAATTTTCATTGGTGGTTTGTGTCCTTTGTTTGCAAGTAACGAATCACAGGTGTTGTTAAATAAGACCATGTGGCCTTGTAATGCAAAGTGAAAATAAATCTTTCTGAAAGCATTTACAGGATGGACAGTTTGTCAATCATAATTCATGTCAACCATAGTGGAATAAGAAAACAGCTTCCATTGACAGTTACTCATCGCATTTCCTAGCAAACTCCAACTGACTGAAGTTGTTGAAGAAAATAATTACTTGTTTCAGTCAAGCATGGCTGACGCCACTGAATGAGGTTAAGGATACAGACTATTTAGACATACAAGACATACATTAGAGGTTTGCAATGTATTATAAGGCAATCACCTTGAGTGTTTTCATTCTGCCGATTTGATTGCTTTAGCAAACATAGAATTGTCTTAAAATAGGTTCTAAACTTCAGTCCATCAGATGACAAACATCGGAAGTAAAACCTGGAAGTTAACCATTACAGGAGGAATTTTACAATGTTACGGTAAAAGAACAGGTGAGATAAGACTAATTCAACTGGCAGACAAAATATTTTGTTTTGGCGCAAACTTGTGCAATCCTGCACAATTACCTACACAATCGACTCTTTGTCCTGCACAACTGACCTCCAAACCAAAATCCTGCACAATTTTACTTTTTTTCCTGCACCCTGTCAGACGCCCTGTCAATGGGCTTGTGTGGATTTGCTTGTTATTTTGTAACAACAGTTAATACGGAGTCCCAGTAGTGATAACAGTAGCAGTAGAAGTAGCATGACAGCCATTTTAGCCACACGTTAGTGATTATTTTATACATATACCTTCATCATTTCTTTCGACATTTCCTGCATGGTGGCCTGAATTTCTGGCACCTTAACCAACTGTTGCATGCACCTCATCACATCTGTACTTTTTTCCAGTGCTCCGGCCATGCGAAGTACTCCTGTTGTGAAAGGAGGCAGCATAATTATGTAATTAGCATGCAACCTGAAGTTGCTGACTACTTAATAACTACTACATGTAGCTAGGACTTCATTAAGCCCAGGCAACTATTTCAAGTTCAGACCTCAATTAAGAAAAGGGGGAAAAGAAAAGGAATTTTAAACTGAAGGATATGATTGTTGGGAATAATAATTTATTAACCAACATATTTTTGTCAGCATACATTGTTGGGTTGATTAGTTTTTTCCCCTTGCTGGGCTGCAAATGTGCACATGACAATGTGATATTTAGCCACATCCCATATCCAACAAGCCAGGGTGAATGGAATTGTTTTATGAAATTCTCAACTTTCTTGTCATTTTTGTTGACAAACTTGTCTTCCTGTCGCAAATGTCAAGCTAAATTAAAGTGGCCTTTGACGGACTCACTTTCCATATTACTGTACATGTACATCAAATATAGGTATAATGGCTGATAACCAACATACATCAAGCCAACGAGAAAGCTAGAAATGCATTTATTATTCAACAGACATTGTTGGGCTGATTACTTTTTTTTTCCTTGCTGGGTTTAGAATAGTGATAGCGTGGGTTTCTCCCATAAACTTCATGAGGACACCCGCCATGAATGACAGCAATCTGCCGAATCTGCTGGGAACAGATTGCCATCCTTAATGTTTTGAAATAATGTTCACATTAATGCATAAGATAACATTATTTTCAGCACTTCATAATTATGATACATCTTAGAGGCAGGGTGGACATGGTACACCTGGATGGGGACAATACAATTCGGTCTCTCTTATATACGTGTAAATATTTCTTGTGTCTATCATTAATTGCTATATTTTTGTCAGGTCAGGTGTCCAGCCTTGACGGGTTTTTTGAGCCAAGACCTACATGTACGGAGGCCCACAACAGTGACAGCAAAAGCAAAAGTCACAGTAAAATCAAGTTAACCCACAGCAAAACACAATTAATCTGAGGTGCCATTTTGGGGAAGGGTCTTGTGTAAAAACCTTAACTTATTTAGCATTGAAGTTGGAATGATGCACAACAACAGAAGCCTGTATTCACCCCTTAAAATTATAAACTCACCCAATTGGTTCTTCATACTCATTTCTACAGAGTTCAATTGGGCCTTTGATGCATATATTTTGCTGACAGCTTTTTTCGATCGAACAATTTCTTTGGCAAGAATAGGTAAGACATCTTTCTGACCCTTTTTGGCTGCATCTCTCAAGGAAGCTTTTGCTTTCTCCTCTTCTCTCTGAATGGCTGAGTTAAAGTTTCATTTTCTGTATTAATTATATGTACGTGTACAACTGTAAATTGTGAAATAATTATTTCTCACTAACCATACAAACCAAATTTGAGTCAGGATAAAAAAAAAAAAAAAAAAATCACCAGAAGACAACACTTAAACCTGGGGGTGGGACTCACATATGAAAGGGGCAGGGATGCTCATCCGAAATTTTGAATTAAATCGGATTCCCTAAACTGAGACCAATCTGGGCATTACCGGTACCCAAGCTTTTTTTGACCCCTAAACAAGACAATTTTCAACCACCGCCACCAAGATTTTGTTTATATAATTATATTCTTACATTTCTTCACGTGCTTGCAACCCTAATTGAGACCTTCACGGCTAAATAATTATAATGGTGTAACTTACCCAGAACACCATGAGACCAAAATTTGAAATTTACATCCCCAACTTAGACGACGAGCATCCCTGCCCCTTTCATAAAAGCAAGCCCCCCCCCCCCAAGACTTAAACCAATGTGGCTGATGCAGAGTATAATGCATTATTTTGAATGAAATGAATGCAGTTAAGGTGTCAGGCCAATCCCAATCAAAAGAAAGTGTCACAGAGACTATCTTTTGTCTTGTCACACAATCTCTCCTTCCTAACATTAAGGAAGAGAGTTAAAAGAAGGCCTGCATAGGAAGCTAAATTACAAGCTGGATGAATAAAATGATGAATGGGTAACATTTGACTTGACTTGGCTTGAATCGTAAGGTAACTGAATTATATGTCAGACACTGGTGATGATCTTTCATTTTTCTACCCTTAATATTCATTTCACCATGCATGCAAAATGCACTGTGCTGTACTATGAGTAATGGTGGGCAAAGTCAGGGGGGCTTTCGAGAAACAGGCCCCTGGGCCATATTCATGAAGCCCTCCTATTAAGGTACATATGATGTTTCCTACATGTATATATAAGTACACGTATTGTCTCATAAGAAAGTACTGACACTCAAAAACATAACTATACAGGTGTACAATGTAAATATTACTTCTATGTAAACGATCTATAGATAACAATCAAACTGAACATTATTTTCAGACATGAACAAAGACAAGAAATAAATAAAGATGCAAAGCCAACCTCTTATTTGTCTGTCCAGATTTCTGTTTTCTTTCCTAAGACCTCGACACCATTCCTGAACCTGCAAATAATACAGCACAACAATCCTACAATAAACATAAATTATAATCAGGACCAAAAGGAGCTTATTGGATACCTGTACATAAGAACAGTTATTTAGGAGCTTGGCTGGAGGCACTTGTCATCTTATGGCTGTGATCAATCTCTTCATCAAGCTCCTTTTGTTTGGATTTGTTTTAGAAATAATGATAGCTTTCTCGACAAATAGTTATTGTTAATAGCTTTGTCAATATTTTTTTCATTTTCCCTTTCCTCAGGGTCTGATGCCACTGCCTTAGACAAGGAAGAAATTTTGAAAGATTTTTGGCCACTTCTGAAGGGTGTTTTTTAAAACTGATTTTTTGCATCCTGTATGGGCACAATTCTGTTTTTTAAATATTCTTATTGCTACAACTGCAAACCAATACAGTTACAAAATAACAACAACTCATATTTTGATACACACAATGCCAAGAAAGTAGCCACTATAAACTGTGAAGTTTGTAATGTGGAATTACATGTAGTGCAGTTAATAGCGTGGGACAGAGCCCCATACTCATGGAATATGGTCAACCTCTTTTCGATCTCTTTTCGTTTGGTTGTCACGTGACTGACCGAGCGTACGTACGTACGCGTCTACAGATTGTACAGGTAGGGTAGGGGAGACTATCAAAAGGAAGGGAGGGGTATCTCAGGCGTGTCTTGGCAAATCCACATCTTTTATATTGGACATTCACATGGTCAATTCACAGCTGTCAAAACGGGATAGCCACTGACCAGTATCACATGACCATATTGTGGGCTCATGTATGAACTCATCGAGGTGACGTGATTTATTTGGAAGCTGTCCGCTGACCAGTAATTGTTTAACTAGATCGCGGGCTCAAGTCTCGAGTTCTGGTAGCCCGCATATTTTTGGCGGAAAATTGCGTTGACGCAATCATTGTCCTTTTGAGACACAATATTATTACTCTCCACTGTTAAAGTTTTACTAAAGGATAAAAGAAACAATTTCTATTGCTATGTCAACAAACAATAGCAGAGATAATATAATTTGCAGAACACAGGGTTCAGGTGAAGAGCAACGGGAAAGAGAGCGGCAGAGAGCAATAATTAACTGGGGAAGAGTGAGCAAAGAGGATCGCCAAAGAAGGCACGCTTGGGAAAGAGAAAGGAGACGAAATTATAGCGAAGAACGCCGGCAAGCAGAAAGGGTCCGGGCTCCAGAAAACAGACAAAATGTTAACAAAGAACGCCGAAAAGCGGAAAGACTCCGTGCTGTGGAAAACAGACAAAATTGTAGCGAAGAACGCTGACAAGCGGAAAGACTCCTTGCTGCGGAAAACAGACAAAATTGTTAACCGACCTCGACACTAAACTATAGTCAAAAATGTTTGTGAATTCCTTCGCAATATTTTAGAATGCTTTTACAGTTTAAAGGGAAATGAAAGTACTAAACGGGAGCCCCGCTTTTAGGATTGGCTAAATCAATATATTATAACATTCATGTGTAGAATGACTGATGGTATACTTGTCTACTCAATAAACTGTTGACACTGAATGTCTCATTTTGGTGTGGTCAGAATTCTGTGTGTTTGTGTCCCTGTCTTGCTTACAGTATACTGTATACCTGACAAACCAGTCACAGCCTGATTAGCCCAC
>BLFK01000731.1:186368-191368 GCA_014634185.1 Astreopora myriophthalma
AAAAAAAAGCCCCCTTGATCTAATTATGGGCAGCATGTTTACTGGGCCACTGAGTGACAGCTGGTGACAAATTATGCTCACCTGATCAAGTTTAGTTGTGGTTTGTTTATATTACAAAGCGCAACACCCTAGTATCCAGGGTGCAGTTGTTCAAAACCTGATTAAGCTAACCCTGGGTTGAAGTGAACTTTGATTCCAGTTTATTTACCAATTCACAAAGACTTTCCCGAAAGATTTTTGCTTGTCGCTTGTGACTTCAGAGGGCGAAATTAAAACGTTGGTTACTTTTTAATCAAGGGTTAGTGTTAATCGGCTTTCGAACAACCGGGCCCAGGAATTTAACTGATGATTAGGGATGACCCAGGAGTGTGGGAAAACTTTAAAAACCCTGCTATAAGCAGGTGTGAGAGGGCTGTGCATTTAGTTAATCTGTCCCCCATAATTATAATAAGACCAGAAGTAACGATGCATTACAGGGTGCGGGTGTTTCTTTTTACACTGTACATTTGGGGAAGGGGGTGTTTTGTTTGTATTCTTTTGGAGGGGAATACTTGGTTTAAAAGCCTGAACTGCAATATCCGCACTTTGTTTTTTCTTGGGAGCCCTTCTAGTACCGATTTCCAATGTAGCAAACGGCTTGAAATTAATTCTTTGCATGTGCTCTTTAATTATTTGCAACATAACAAACATGATTATACTGTCAAACCATGTTAAGCATACATGAAATAATGAAAGGATTATTTCAGTCATTTTGGATGACCTTATTAATATTAGCAAGGTGGTGTGACGTCACAAGTGGTTGCTGACAAGTCAAGCGGCTTATACAGAGGAAAATAGAATATAGAACTAATTTGAAACTGTAAATCTAAACATTGAACAAATCTAAACATTCAACATGCTCAACATTCATAACAGAAATTCAGTGTTTTGAACTGGCTCATTTAATGTAACTTATTATATAGCCACTCAAGACGAAGCAGTTTCAACAGTAGCTAATGTAATGCAATAATACATTTCTCATACATTGGTCATGTTCTGAAACTATTTAGTACGTCTTGAAATCTATCAATAGAAACTGGGGAGCACGCATGACCTGGTTCGACTGCAACATACCATGACCACAAGAAGAGACCTCAAGAGTAAGAGTGACCCTACGAAAAAGCCCACTCAGAATCCTTTGCTATATAGAGCGTTGTCATGTGACTTCATGAAATTCTAAAATCACAGCAGCAAGGTTTTGCGAATTATTAATCCACACCAGATGGGAAATTACCTAGAATTAAGTCTTTTTCCCATTTTTTGGCCCCGTAGCGTTTTTCGTTTTGGGAATACGGCATTTTGAATTTTCGAAATTTCACCTTGTGTGACACCAAGACAGTGGCTGCGAGAAAGCTATATGGTTAAAAAAAAAAACGGTCTCTCATCGTGATGTTTAGCAAAATAAGCCGTAAAAGCAGTAGAAGACACGATTATGGTCATGCAGCTTAGCTCACGAGCGAAAAAAAAAAGCGCTGTTATCGCAAACTAAATTCCAGATGTTTTTGTTCATTTCCGGCCGCCACATTGGTGTCCTTCGGAGGAACACCAATATGGCGTCTCCATACAAAGCTCTGTAAAATCACGTGACATGTTTTGGCAAATAACTCAGAGACGATGTACCACACAGACTTGAGAGTTGGCAAAGTTATTTATCTATTAGTCTTTTGTAACACTTCACTTCCTTGCTTTCTTTCATTGAACGGTTTCGGATTTTATTTTCTATTGCGTGACAGTGAAAACACTCTATACAGAAGTGACATGGGTGGTTTTGCGCCAAGAAAGCGGTAATTGACAATAGCAGCGGTTGTTCCAAAGAGTGCAGGACAAGTAGGATATTCCTAAAATCTCTATTTCTAATGGATATAAACTAACTGCAATGACGTCATCTACAGGACCTTTGTTGCCCGCAGTAATTTAATTAACAGCTTAATAACTTTTAAACAGCTAATGAGGTTGTTCAAAGCACGATTATTACATATACTTATCCTAGCTGATTGCTAGGTCCACACTTTTCACACCTATTTTTAAAACAAACAATTGCAACGCTGCTTTCACCTCTCTCAAATCACATAATTATTTGTTATCACATTGAATTCTACAGTGTTTAAACACTGTCAAATTGGTACACTATGCTGTACGACTTGCAGTTGCAACTTCACACTGTTAAGTGTATCCTAAGCTGATAAACTGATAAGTTTAGTTGAAAAGATGAGCCTAAACCTCGTGGTGGAATTTTTGCGAGGAGAATCGATAATTTATTGCATGGTTTGATAGATCTTACCAAAAGCAAAGAACTAAGGTTAAATATGGATGGCCATTGCCCTGAACCAATTCAAGACAGATGAAACATACCTGCTCCTTCGGCGTCTTTTGGGGCGTTTTTCCAAACAATCCCATCCTTAATTTAGGGACAATTGCATACGGAAGCAATCTGATGCCGAGTTCCCTGTCGATCCTTTATACTTCGAGCTGCCTTCTTGTCCTGACGCCAGGACTATTATGATCGATAACGCTTCGGACAGACTCGGAACGGTTGGAAACGAACGGAATTTTCAACCTTGAACCCAGGCTTTCTCAAGGGAGGAAAATAGAATGATAGAGTCCTCAGGCTCTTTGGTCAGCGGGATCATTTATCAGGTGACATTTACTGTATCGTATCGCTGTATTCAAATCTTCACTTCTTCTTCGAGGAGATCTCGCGAAAATTCCTTGTGAAATGTACCGAAGTTTTACAGCCGGTTTTATGAATCTGCCCCCCAAATCGAGTTCTAGTGAAAGGTGAGGGGTTAAATTTTTCATATGCAGCTAATCAATGATATTATACTTCCTCGCGAGGCTGTACAATTTGGCGGCTTTTGTCCACGTGCTGTAGTGAACATACGCGTTCCTTCTGTGAACCGATGGCGTAATCGAGGTGGGTGAATAGGGGTATGCAAATCCGGCGATCCGTTAGGATTTAATAACGAAATCCGTCGAGAACCGTTTAAAAAACTTGCCGGTCCTTACATCCGAATCGGCTAAATATTATTCACGTAGATTTGTGAGAGATCCGCGATCCGAACTTTATTACAGGCAAAATCCATAATCCGGGCCAAAAAGAAGGATAAATCCGCAATCCGCTGGAATTGCAGGATCCGAAAATCCGTTAATCCGAAATCCGGGCAAAAATCTTTGCAAAATCCGCCGATCCGTTGGCCATTCACCCCCCCCCCACCTCGTAATCGCTAGAGGCCAAAAATGAATACCAATTATTAAGGGAAGAGCCCTTTTTTGATTCTAGGATATCGCACCTCTTCTCGTTTTTCAGTTATTTATGATCAAAGTGCTACATTATTTTTGCTGTAAGGCCATCCTCTTTTTTTCCCCTACGTTAAGCGTCGTCCGACCGACCCAAACAACAACAAACGAAAAACAAAACAAAAAACGAAAAAAAAAAAAAAAGGAACGACGCAGTTTAACACTTTTACACTTTAAATAATTCTCTTAATCTGAAAAATGAGCATAGTAACAGTATAGAGAAAAACAGGAACATTTTTTACGGTATAGGAGCATTGTGCATTTTGTTATTAAATATTAAATATTAACTTTTAACGTCATCCTCGTTGTTCATGTCTTGTTTCCAGGTTCCACAGCAATGATGCAGGGGTACCAGGTCTACCAGACCTCCTATTCCAAGACTTGTGATTTTTTTTAGGTTTTCTCCTTTTTTTTGTTTTAATCCGACCAACCGACCGACCTAATAACAGGAAACACATTCGACGCTAAACGAAAAACAAAACAAAACAAAACAAAAAACTAAAGAAAACAAACAAACAGAAAACAAAAACAAAAACAAAAAAAAGGGGTGGGGGGGATGGCCTAAACACGAATTTGGTACTGCATCTACTACATGCAAGGGCATGATTTTTCTCTTTTGTCAATGTGAATCTTTTTCACTAGGCTGGCTGAGAGATACTTCTAGTGCTTTCCCAGGCTTTCAAGAATGCAATAGCATATAATTAATGATGGCAAAGTGTCTTTGATTTAGTAACCTCCAGCATAATAGTTTTAATTTGATGAAGAATTTGTTTCTTTATGACTGTAAATAATTTTGAGGTTTTGAATAGCAGTGTTGTCTGATTTTTACTTGATTAATATACTGTTTTGTCAATTTTATGCAATCCTACATTCCTTGTGACTCTACATGCACTCACCAACATGACACAAATAATTTTCTGGCCAAAGTTATAAGAATGCAAAATAAAGGTTACATAATATGGGCGGCCATCACCACCCAAAATACAAGAATATGAAACGGTAGAGACCAAACACAACCGGTTTAGTGATGATGTCCGAAATGGAATAAACGATTTATAGCTGATACTGTCTTAAAACAGATAATTAGGTGTTCTTGTCTGAAGTGATTCACTCAAAAATTGAATGATTGAGACAGCTGAGAAATGGTCTAATCGTCGATGTCAAAACGGAACAGGCAAATACAAACCAGCATAGTTAAATGAGGATTCATTTATTTACGATACGTGAAAAGATCATGTCTGATATTAAACGGTCCCGTTTTCCGTTTCAGAATGGTGCAGCGAAAAGTGGAATGCTTCACTTAGTTGCCAAAGGATGGAACTTATCGGTAGATGGTTCTTCTCATTGGCAAATAATTCAATGTACATGTAGTGTTAAATGGTTCAGCGCAAATATAAATGGTGCAATAGCAGATCGATCGATTCAGTATGAAGGCAACTCAATCGTGCAACAGTGAAATCGACTAGCCAGCAGTAGAGACCTTGAGGTCGAGGACGGCAACGTGAAAGGACGACTGCATGTCAAAGTAGAGTCTGGGTCTAGTACGGCGCCCTTTCGCGCGGGAAAAGTTAATTAAGAGCGCCAAGTTCGACTGAGGACGGCAACGTGAGGAAATATGAATTTTAAGGAGGTTCGTGAATTTCTCGCTGTAGCGTATGCAAACA
>BLFK01000731.1:196368-201222 GCA_014634185.1 Astreopora myriophthalma
TGCTTGCACTCATGCTTGCACTTATGCTTGCATTTATGCTTGTGCTTGCATTGCTAGTGAAAACCAGGCTTTAGATACACACCAATGCTTTCTCGGATGTTGTCATCACAGTTCTTTAGCGACGGAAGACATCAGTTGAGTTTTGTTCTTCTGGTGAGGTTGTCATTTTATTGGCATCCAGATTGCTGTTGCACTCTCGTGGCACTGTATTTAACTTCTGCAATTGCCTCTGGTTGTCCTTTTGCCACCACAGTATCTAGGATAGCACATGATGGTGGTTGTGTGATGCCATAAATCTACTTCCTTGAATAAAAAGAACTGTAAAAGTTTTGTTCATGCAGATGGACATTGTACTGGCAGATTTCATGTTGAAACATGTGTCCAGTGTCCCTGAAGGAGCAGGCTAAAATGCAGTCAGTTTGACATTGTGGGACTTCTCTGGCATGTCAGTCTCTTGCACAATAAACAAGTCAGGACAAAGTCTATCCCAGATACCAGCCTTTACAGTCTCTTTTGAGTTGATTCATGTAGCAGAAGGTCAAACGTTATTTGTGAGAATTCTCAGAACTCTGTCTACCCTAGAGCAATCTGACAGACATATAGGTAGACTTTTATGGCACTTTGTTGGGCAAAGATCAAACCAACTATAAGTCTTTACATAGTTTGAAATAATAATAATAATAATAATAATAATAATAATAATAATAATAATAATAATAGTAATATTTTTACGTTTCTTTGAGAAGAGAAACAAGATATCAGGGATTTCACTAACATAATAATTCAGGAAAAAGGTTGTGACAACTTGATAGTGTTCTAAAAAAGAATTGTCTGTTTACTGTCTTGGTGTCATTTGATCTTTAAAACTCCCCCCCCCCAAAAAAAAAAATTCTCAAGTTTGAATGTCCAAGTTTGGGGTGCATCTTATACCTGGGCTTTGACATAATTATAAAACTGTAGTGTTGGTTTTACAGGTGTGTGGGGCTCAAGGCATTTCTGGCACAGGAAGTCTCCGCCTTGGAATGCAATTCTTAAAGAAGTTCTATGGGTCAGAGGTTATATATGTGTCGAAGCCTACTTGGGGTAAGGTAGTCAGCTCTAATCAGTTCCTGTAAATGAGAGTCAGGGTCATCATCATCATCACCATTATCATCATCAACATTATCATCATCAACATTAATGTCATCATCATTATTAATATCTTCTTTAATATCATATTATCATTATCATTATTATTATCATTATTATTATTATTATTATTATTATTACACTATTACTACTAGTAATCAGATTAGTGGAGTGTGCCTGAGTTTGTTACATTGGCAGGTAGGGAGTGTGGGCTTGTAAGATTCTGGGAGCGGACAGGATGCTGTAACTTTTACTGCTGTATATTGGCAGTGTAATTTACGATGTTCCATTGTGATGTCACAGCAAAATAATAAACTACGACTGTGAAGTATGTAGGAAACTTTTGTTTAGTGAAGATAACTTTAACCAGAGCTTGAAAATGGGACTGATATTATGATAATTTATAGGCACCAGTGTGACTAACATATTTTTCTTGTTGGCAACTGAAAATTATGGTATAATTGCCACATTGGTGACTGGATTTTTGTATGATTTAGGTTAAAATATTAAACTGGTCAACAGGGTTTTCAATAAAATTTGAAGTAGGTGGATGGTTGGATGAAGTAGGCGGCTGTGACAATTAAGGGGCCGTAGGGCCCTTACTATAGTGTGGTCTTGCGGCATGCTCTCGTGGAAATTTTTCAAATCTAGAAGCTTGGAAATGCCATTTAATTCCAGTGCTCTAGGGACAAAACGTTTTGTCCACTTGCTGCACGTTTAACCATTCGCATGGATACCGCAAGGAAGGTTTTTGTGTGAGAGGTCACAAATGAGGAGAACAAACAAGGAATAATTCTTAACAACAACAGCAACAACAGACCTTCTATTTTATTTTTCACAATTGAAGACTAATGATCTGGAAAGTGTAACCTTCATCTGTGAGCAGTCATGCTTTCTTGTTAAAATGTGCAAATATAATTCATTGTTCTTCTTTCCACTGCCTGTGGTGCACTTCCTCTCTGCCATGTTAATCTCAAAGCATGTGGAAAACGGGAAGAGAGAATATTGTGTAATCGAGGCATCCTTGTCACCATACTTTTTCCTCTCTGTTTTCAACATTGTGGATGGTGAATATTATATTATATTGATAACGTTAAAAAAACGTTATGACAATCACCCAAGAGCAAAGAATGAGACAGTGTGAAAGAAGAGATTTTTAATGATGGTTGGGGTTGTTTAATTATTCCTTCAAATATGAATACAAATTTAAAAGCCTTCAAATGAACAAGCAAATTTGAGAGTCGGAATGGCAATAGTAGGTGGGCAGATATCGAAAGTAAGTGATGGAGTTTGCTGGTTGCTGGCTTCTAAATGAAATCCCTGGGTCAAGTCCAAAAGTACCTAACCTTGTGTAGTTTTGCTTTTGTCTTTAAAGAGAAAAAGAGCAACCTTGCATAAACAAAATATGTTAAATCAAACACTATTAATTTCTGCAAGCATGATTGCATTTCACCCTTTTACCACAGGAGCAAAATTTATGGTCTGTACTCTATATATCATTCATCATAGTGGATTCAGCCCCCCAGTAACAGTACACTGTTATTATTATTATTATTATTTTTTAAAATAACACCTTTATTTACAACTCAAAGAAAATATTTACACTAAACTTTATAGTGACAATCAATCAAAAATTTTAAAAGACTACAATACTAAAAACGAGATAAGAAAAGTCTATAAATTTAAACATTATGATCATCATCGTCATCATCATAAAAAATAAAAAAAATAAAACAAAATAAAAAAACCAATTCATTTCGATTAAAAATAAAAGCAATATTAAAAATCCTAAAATACTAATGTGTGTACTGACCTTAAAATCTCAAAGGAAAGCAATGTTCTAATCCAAGTAATAGTAATGCAATAAGGTTCCTCATTCTTTTCGGAGAGCTTCTCGGCTAGACGTTTGAGAAAGCAGTTGCAGTCGGCTCCCATCCCACCATTGGTTCCAAAAACTAGGGGGTTGAAAGATCCCATTTCAATGTCCAGTACCCTCTGTTGGTACTTCCGCTTTTTCTCCCCCTCCTTAAAGATTGTGGATGTTGTTTTTCCCTGGTTACTGGTTACACTTGGAGTTGACATGTGTTACTCTGATGTCAAAAAATGCTGTAACTTCACCAGCACAAAAGCCCCCTGCCTTGAAGTTGTTTCACAACTATTGTAATTAGCACGTCAACACTTGCACCACCGTTATTCGCACCTACCAATCACAACACATGTAATTATCATATCAGCACCAGCACATAACGCCTATATAAATCTGTGAACAAGCATCATTAAATATTCTACTTTGAATGTGAAATGTAACGGTCAACAAAAGTCCAGTCTTTCCTCTGGGCTTGTTACGGCGCTTCTGAGGTTGAATCGCTCATTATTGAAAGGTTGCAGTTGTGGTTCGACTTCAGCGTTGGTACAAACCTTACCAATAAATGAGTTAAGTAGGTTGCGAACACCATCATGTCTCTGCGCCACGAACCCTCCCTTTTTGTATGATGGCATTGCAGACGGTATACTTCTCACCACAAACACACTTGCTTGGTAAGTTGGGCAGGGGAATATTATACCTTAAATGCAGACCGTCTCTGAATTCTGGTTTATTCAGGACCAAGCCTTGATCGGCAAGAGGGATTGCGGTAAGCCATGAGCTCGCACCCTTGTCTCTTGATTAGTTAACTGACCGCAGCAGATCCGAGGGCAGAGTGGAATGAATACTTTCCATTCTCGATTTCACCGACACGGTTTTCAAGGCTTGATGTTGACTCTTTAACTTCTCTGTGGAATTCTTGCCTGCCACCATGAACGTACTCTGTGTGGTAATGGAATCTACGTGTGATGCTGTTATTGACGTAGAAGCAGCAAACTGGTGTGGAGCTTCAAACCGTAAGTCGGGTACGCCTAGCTCTCCTTGAGCGGGTGTCAGAGTGACGAGCTGATGCAGAGCACTAAGGAGGGGCTCTGTTTGACCAGATAGTGTTGGGAGAGGTAAGTTGTCGATTGCCTCTTGGATTGGATCAACGTAATCTTCAAACAACTCTATTGTGTGCATGAAATAGGTAAACTTGGATTTCCAACCCTTCGTGAAAACAGTGTAAGCTGCACGAGGCTGGCTCCTTGCTGTCTCTTGCTATTTTCCTGACAACATTGATCTTTAAACTCTTGAGATCTGATGACGGCCCCTAAGTGGCGCTGACCTTCAGTTGTAATATTGACCTCATCTTCAAACACCCTCCGACTTGACAATCAGCCAGCTCTTTGATCCATTCACTAGATAACCATACTTCTTTCCTTCCTGGTTCAGATGATTGTACCAGTTATTTGTCCACCCCCTGTGGAGTCGTCATCTAGCCATACCTGGTGTGCTTGTCCTTAAACTCTGGATCATGATTGATGTATTGACCGGGTACCAGAGCATGGCCAAGGGATCCCCCTGCGTTGTACCCTCCTGTGAAAATATCTCACCTCCACGACAAATAGAGAGCCTTGAGGGGCTTCTGTAAGTGCCTCAGAGCCTGCACTATGGCCTGCACAAACCTGAAGGGGGCCCACTGCCTCTTTGATGTCTTCCTTCAAAAATTCAGCAGTAGTTTTTCCAACTGTTCACCTCAGGACCTCACCAATGCCAATAGGTTGTATTCCAGGGTTTTTGTCCAGGGAGGTGAGTCTGCAGGAGGTATAGCCTTCCAGCAAAGATGGATGGTAAGCAACCTTTAACAGATTTCTAGTGAA
>BLFK01000731.1:201232-203732 GCA_014634185.1 Astreopora myriophthalma
CAAAACTTTATAGTGACAATCAATCAAAAATTTTAAAAGACTACAATACTAAAAACGAGATAAGAAAAGTCTATAAATTTAAACATTATGGTCATCATCGTCATCATCATAAAAAATAAAAAAAATAAAACAAAATAAAAAAAACAATTCATTTCGATTAAAAATAAAATAGCAATATTAAAAATCCTAAAATACTAATGTGTGTACTGACCTTAAAATCTCAAAGGAAAGCAATGTTCTAATCCAAGTATTATAAATAGTAATGCAATAAGGTTCCTCATTCTTTTCGGAGAGCTTCTCGGCTAGACGTTTGAGAAAGCAGTTGCAGTCGGCTCCCATCCCACCATTGGTTCCAAAAACTAGGGGATTGAAAGATCCCATTTCAATGTCCAGTACCCTCTGTTGGTACTTCCGCTTTTTCTCCTCCTCCTTAAAGATTGTGGATGTTGTTTTTCCCTGGTTACTGGTTACACTTGGAGTTGACATGTGTTACTCTGATGTCAAAAAATGCTGTAACTTCACCAGCACAAAAGCCCCCTGCCTTGAAGTTGTTGCACAACGATTGTAATTAGCACGTCAACACTTGCACCACCGTTATTCGCACCTACCAATCACAACACATGTAATTATCATATCAGCACCAGCACATAACGCCTATATAAATCTGTGAACAAGCATCATTAAATATTCTACTTTGAATGTGAAATGTAACGGTCAACAAAAGTCCAGTCTTTCCTCTGAGCTTGTTACGGCGCTTCTGAGGTTGAATCGCTCATTATTGAAAGGTTGCAGCTGTGGTTCAACTTCAGCGTTGGTACAAACCTTACCAATAAATGAGTTAAGTAGGTTGCGAACACCATCATGTCTCTGCGCCACGAACCCTCCCTTTTTGTATGACGGCATTGCAGACGGTATACTTCTCACCACAAACACACTTGCTTGGTAAGTTGGGCAGGGGAATATTATACCTTAAATGCAGACAGTCTCTGAATTCTGGTTTATTCAGGACCAAGCCTTGATCGGCAAGAGGCATTGCGGTAAGCCATGAGCTCGCACCCTTGTCTCTTGATTAGTTAACTGACCGCAGCAGATCCGAGGGCAGAGTGGAATGAATACTTTCCATTCTCGATTTCACCGACACGGTTTTCAAGGCTTGATGTTGACTCTTTAACTTCTCTGTGGAATTCTTGCCTGCCACCATGTGGTAATGGAATCTACGTGTGATGCTGTTATTGACGTAAAAGCAGCAAACTGGTGTGGAGCTTCAAACCGTAAGTCGGGTACGCCTAGCTCTCCTTGAGCGGGTGTCAGAGTGAGGAGCTGATGCAGATCACTAAGGAGGGGCTCTGTTTGACCAGATAGTGTTGGGAGAGGTAAGTTGTCAATTGTCTCTTGGATTGGATCAACGTAATCTTCAAACAACTCTATTGTGTGCATGAAATAGGTAAACTTGGATTTCCAACCCTTCGTGAAAACAGTGTAAGCTGCACGAGGCTGGCTCCTTGCTGTCTCTTGCTATTTTCCTGACAACATTGATCTTTAAACTCTTGAGATCTGATGACGGCCCCTAAGTGGCGCTGACCTTCAGTTGTAATATTGACCTCATCTTCAAACACCCACCGACTTGACAATCAGCCAGCTCTTTGATCCATTCACTAGATAACCATACTTCTTTCCTTCCTGGTTCAGGTGATTGTACCAGTTATTTGGCCACCCCCTGTGGAGTCGTCATCTAGCCGTACCTCGTGTGCTTGTCCTTAAACTCTGCATCATGATTGATGTATTGACCGAGTACCAGGGCATGGCCAAGGGATCCCCCTGCGTTGTACCCTCCTGTGAAAATATTTCACCTCCATGACAAATAGAGAGCCTTGAGGGGCTTCTGTAAGTGCCTCAGAGCCTGCACTATGGCCTGCACAAACCTGAAGGGGGCCCACTGCCTCTTTGATGTCTTCCTTCAAAAATTCAGCAGTAGTTTTTCCAACTGTTCACCTCAGGACCTCACCAGTGCCAATAGGTTGTATTCCAGGGTTTTTGTCCAGGGAGATGAGTCTGCAGGAGGTATAGCCTTCCAGCAAAGATGGATGGTAAGCAACCTTTAACAGATTTCTAGTGAAATCCCCTCTCTCAAAACCTTGCCCTAGGCTTTGAAATTCTTGGAGCAAAAGATTGTTTGATATAGCTCGGCATCCATCCCCGATGGCCCTTCTGAGCCCTTTGTTTTGGTTGCAGCATCAAAGATCATTTTCTTGTAGATCAAGTAAAAACCACCAGAAGGAATGTAATCAATGGGCCTGTATAATAAACTCTCATCCGCGATATCTGCCGCTTCCGGGTGTTTCTCCTTCAGCCCTTCTAGGACTTCTGGTGTAAGGTTGAGTAAGCCCATTGAGCTCTCACTATCCAAAAGCTTAATAGCTGTGGATAACTTTCCTTGGAATACTAGTTTCGCAAGAACTTTGGATATGTCCTCAACTGTCCTAGCCTTCTTCTAATTCAT
>BLFK01000731.1:208732-224778 GCA_014634185.1 Astreopora myriophthalma
GAGGCTGATAACTACTGTGCGAGCTTGCCCTGAGTCCCGGCTCGGAGTCATCCTCGGAGACCCAGGGGCAGATAGTCGAGGCGAGGGGAACCGTTGCCGACTTTGTTTCGCCCATGGAGACTTTCCCCTCGCCTCGATTATCTGCCCCTGGGTCTCCGAGGATGGCTCGGAGTCTGTCCCAGCTTCAGCCGGTCTACGAGATTCAGTACAACCTCACACCTTGGTTGTAAGTCTCATTCAGTTGATTTTAATAATTATTGTACCTGTGTAGATGTTGTGGTGTCCACCAAGGACAGAATAGTATTCTTTCGATTTGAGATAACATTAGTGTCTCTTTTTGAGTTTATTTATATTTATTTTAAATTTAGTTTTTATTTTTTTGTCGTTATTTTCCCTTATTTATTTATTTTTCACATTATTGTTTTGGTTTGCAGATGAGAGGTGTGGTAATCTCTGTGTAGTAACAACTGATAATGACACAGCCGAGCGTATTCGCAGCCAACTCAAAGCAATCATCCGTCCATTGTGGTCCAATCCACCTAATCATGGGGCCAGAATAGTGGCAACTGTGTTGAACAATCCAAGTTTTTGTACAGAGTGGTAAGTAAATCAGATGCAAGAACCCGTGCGGGGAAGTCAAGCATCAAAACTCCTACAATTGAAATTGTGTTTCCAGCACGTTGCAAACTGAAACAACTTCGCTGATTCAAAGTAAAACTAGGTTAACTAACCGTCACTAACCGAGTTCGAGGGCTGTGCTGTTAGTTCAGTAAGGATCAGGTGGCTAAGCTGGAAAACATTTGTCTCGTAAGCTAAACTTGCGTCCGCAACAATGTTTTCTGCGGCCAAGTTGGGAAGGTTTCGCGACCGCAACGATGTTTCGTGGTTTAGCCAGGCCTTAAGTATTATTCTTTAAGCGTTATTTCTCACCACAGAGTTTCGGTGGTGGTTGTCTGCGGGGATAGCTTAAGTGTTTTTAATATACATTTTTTTAGGCGGGATAACTTGATGTACATGGCAGGGCGTATACTTGATTGCCGCAAACTTCTCTACGATAAGCTGAGAGAACTTGGAACGCCTGGAACATGGGAACATGTTGTCAACCAGAAAGGAATGTTTGGATTCACTGGGCTCAGTGGTGAGTTATCAAGTTTGCTCAATCATATGAATTCCACTATTATTTGAAGAAGCATTTGTTGTCTTGGAGTACATTAATTTGGGGAACGATGTATTTGTAGCAACAATTTCACGGCATCAGCTTACAACATGGTTATCAAACCTTTTTATGGGCGAGCTACCAAATTTGAATTTCTGTTCAATGCAGGTGGAACTGCGATACCGATCTACAACATAGTGCGTAAAACGTTTATTTCACGACGGTTAGATTACACGCACTACAGTAGCATGATGTAAACTTACACGAAGTCGGAACAATGGCTAACTCCCGATGGGTCACATGCACCGGCGAACAATTTTCAACTAATTTCAGTACAGTGAATTCAACTAATTTCAGTTGAAACTTGACTGAACTTTGAATGGTTGAAACTTGACTGAATTTATCGGACATGTACAATGTACATGTTACGTTTCCAAATTCCAATTCTATATGGATACAGTGGACGAATAGCCACTCTTTGGAGTTGTCACTGCCAGTTCGATGTAACCCTCCTAGTATGGACAACGTTTTGTTCATTTAACCCATGTAAGTGCTCGAGATAGGGTCACCCTCAAAGGAAAATTATGATGAGTGGAATCAAAGTACTACTTTGCGTGCCATCTCGAAACCCTTCGCCTAGGGTGTCCCTAGCTGTTGACCCTTTGCATATAAAAGAGGGCTATCACAAGCCCTCAGTTGAGGGTTACTCGGATGTGAAGTTGAGGGTTACTCGGCTGTGAAGTGGCTGCAGAATATTCTGTAAGTGTACTCAAGGCTTGTCGTGCACGGTGGACTACGGTTTTCAAATCCTTATCTGCCCCACGCCAGATGTAATGTGAACTCCACTCGTCTGAGGTCATTTGCCAGGAAATAGAATACTTGCCAGCGTGGAAGTCGAAGTATTCTTTAGTAAGATGTCATTTCACTTCTTTCAACCTGTAAAACATGTGTCTCATGTCCAAGAATGAAACTGGTATTAATGACGTCCAAGTTTGGGGAGAGAATGCAAAATCGATCGCTCCTGTGCAGACATTCCTTCCGTTGCTGTTTTGTAGAGGACGGCAAAGTAATGTACCAAAATGTAAATGGCCGCACGTGCAGAGCGTGGCGTTCTCCCAAGGTCGTTCACAAAGCTACCCTGCTATACCCTGCTGTTGCCCTCTTTCTCGTATCGTGTTAATGTGAGGAAACGTACCACATCTTCAAGTATTCATCTTAAACCTTTCCTAGCCCTGAAAAGAGCTTGAAGTTGTGATTTTTAATGTCGTTTCTCTGTTTCTCCACAGTCAAGCAAGTGGAGTTTTTAGCCAAAACCTATCACATCTATCTTCTTAACAGTGGACGAGTCAACATCTGTGGAATCACTACGCATAATGTGGAATATGTGGCCAAGGCTATTCATGACGCTGTGACCAGTTGTGTCTGATTACTTACTGTCATCCTTATTTTAACCATGAATTTTTGTTTGAGCAGACTGCTAATTTTCTCTAGTTGCACACATACTGTGCATGAATCCCTTCCGACATGTGTGTATGCAAGCGGCTATTGAAAAAGAAGCGAACACTACCGCAGTTTATTTGCAAGCTTTCCGTTTATTCATACGGTTTCTGTTTACGCAGCTAATGAAATCATGATTTATTGACAGACGTGAAATAACATCGCGTTTTGCTTGTCAGCTGGCAGTACAGAAATAATGACTTTGTTCAGCCTGTCGAAACGTCAATCAGTTTCGTTAACAAGGGTCCTTTTCAGGACTACACCCACCCGACCGATGGTATTTAATCAAGTTACCCATATCTTCTATTGTCAACAAGAGTCCTTGTCAGGACTATACTGACGAGCACGGTCTTTTTTCAAGTTGTGCACAGCCTGTGTGCAGCGATCGCAGTTCATACAGTCCAAAGATGCGTAGTCAACTTGGAGCCAGCCAATTGAAAATCAATTGTATGAATTGCGATAAAGTTGTCGTTACAAAGTAAGACTCGATCTCCCTTTGCAAGGTCACTAGTTTACAATACAACTGGGCTTTGGCACTGGCTTGAAAAAGCGTGAGAGTCCTTGGAAACCATAAATTAAAAGAGGCAGTCCTCCAGTACTTCTTGAATCTAACTGTAAAAGGACACTATTTTTATTGGTGTTTTCTGAACAATCTGAACCTTTTTAGGGGCTTTTGTCTTTTTTTCCGTTTCCATTTCATTCCAATTTCGTGTCTGTGTTGCACGTTTCTTTGCGGAACATTCCACGCATTTGAAATTAGGTTTATGTCTAATTGTGTGGAAAGTCATCGCGATAATATCTATCCTTGAATTTACTGTACAAAATTCACGGCATGTTAGCACTTACTACCAATTTCACGATTTTTTCGTTTACTGGGGGTGTTTGGGCAATAATAAACGGTTTCATTAAAAACTGAACTACGGATATCAGATTTCTAGCATTTTCATTGGCTCGCCGGACACAGGCTATCAGTTCATATACCTGCAGTACCTAATATGGTCAAGGAATGCGTCAGCAATCAGGCGAGCTGATAACGTTTTTACAGCTCTGAGTTTTTAAGAAAAAAATTATTTTTTAATAAAACAGTTATTATACTCGGACTTGCTGGATATAAAATGATTATAACCCTTCTCGGCGCTCGTTGGTTGTCTATCACTTCATATCCAGCGCGCTCTGGTAGAATAATTGTTAGTTATTCCATGGTCTTGTATCTTGTGGGGCCTGGATAGCAAACAGCTCTGAGTCAGTTCTGACCGTTTAAGGCAGCAAGGGCTAAGAGCTTGAACGCACGGCGATTAAAAAATAAAGATAAAAACGTTAAATAAAGAAATAATTAAAATAAATAAATTAAAAAAACGTAATTGTGTCTGTGATGTGCGTGTAAGTAGAGAAAGCTTGCAGTCTGCTCTGTCGGTGGGGGTCAAAGGAACTGTTTTATGGTACACGGCGATAAGGGGTGATTGTATTGTTTTTATTCACGAACATTGGAACGACGGCATTGTGGCTATGGAGGTATTCTCTGGTTTTCACTTGTCTGTGAGCAAGTTCTATAAGGGTGGGGTAGGGTGGGTTTGAGGAGAGCAAGGAAATAAGTTCTTCCCTCTCCTACCCACTACTCCCTTGGAATGTTCACAGTGTTTTTATTGAGTGCTTACAAACATATTACGTGTCTCAGACTTTTGGGTACAATGTAATAAACCTACTGATAAAGAAACTGTCTCGTGAGTGCATTAGTATAGGTAATCGTATGAATGCGACTGCAATTAAGGATTTACCCTACGAGTGATATTTGAAAATTCTCTCAAAATTGCAGGATCCTTTACGCGAGTGCAGTTTGAAAGAATTTTCAAATATCACTCGTAGTGTAAATCCTTAATTTCTTGAGCTTTCATACGATTACTCATTTATTGTATGACTGAGAAAGTTACGAGCGGGCGCCTTGACAAACTTTATCGAGTTCACTTGCAGAATATGCCGCTACCTTTACGTTACGTCCTCGTAATTCTGCCCAATTTTTCCAGACACTCGGCCAATTGGTGGTACTTCGGTTGTGTTAGCATTGGTTGCCAGTTTTTTAAGTTCCCCTCACGCTGCCGCGCGTGAAGAGGGAAAACGCTCGGCCTTTAAAATTTACGCTGGCATTACGTTACATCCGTTGCCACGGCAACATTAATTTGCACTGCAGTGCAAATTAAAAATTAACGATCAATTTGCCCACTCTCAGATAATCATAGTGAAGTAATTTTCTCAGTTATATAATAGCAGCCGTAATAGTAAACATCTCGGACCAATGATGGATTCCAGTTGACCCCCCAAATAAAACAATCGTTCCGTGGACGTTGTAACTAGTAAGGTTTCCGACTAGAAAGCTGGTAAACTAAATAGAGAGTATTATACCGGAGGGCAAAGTTAAAACAAACTTCCACATAGCTTTACGTTCTGGTATTTCGGCCGATGGCCATTGGACATTGCATAAATACAGTCATCACCCGTAACAAATAGTCATTGTACTGGATCTTTCGCTACGATATCGCACGCGAAGAGTCCACGTGATGCTTCTCGAGCTACTGCTTCCGCCTGTTTCCATTGTGCACGATGTTCTACAGAGGAGCTGTTGCCGACTAAACACACCTAATAAAACGTCAAAAATCGAAACCAAACCCAGCAAGCTACTGTTAAGACCATAGTGGCACCAATGAGTACCCTGCTCTCACTTGACGAGGGCCCTCCATTGCATAGTTCCAGATCACAGCATGTTATGTTACAGGCATTGGCATTAAAATCTCGACCAATGTACTTGCAAGCCTTAGGGTTGCAGAAATCATTCGAAAAGCATCCGCGTTCGTAGACGTCATATCGTTTTCCCCAGCGGTCGAAGATAGCGTGGCTTTTAGCGCAGACGTCCAGCCACGGTGCACATGTTACTCGTTCAAGCCTCTGATCGCACTGATCGAAGTTCGCGGTGGAGTAACAGCTGTAGCATCTCAGGGACACGCCTACAGAAGAACAATACAGTGGGAAAAGAAATCAAACAAAAAATCAACAACAATTTATGTACACTTTTACTGTACTAATAATATCACGATAATGGTGATGATGAAGATGAAGATCCAAACAATGATGGCGACGACGATGACCGTTCGGGTGATGATGTTCATCACTATCCAGATATTGGCTGATAAATTCAAGGTTAGTCAAATTGCCGTCCGATGGGATGGCAAGGATCGGTTTAAATGGCCATGGAAAAAGCTGACCGTTGCAACATGGAGCTCTAAAGCTTCCCCTTGTGTAACAGAAACGCTGTCCAATTGCTCCTTCTTGTTGGGATGCTTGATGACAGGCAACCTAGACAAATAACTCAAGTTGCAGGATGTCATGAATGAATGCCGCTGTGGGAATCAGATCCAGCGGGGAGCAGTCCCGGCATGTGGATCGGTGATGGTGATGGGCGATTCTGATGATTGTGGTTATAGCCTGCGATCAACCTCTCTATTCCAGTGGGTATATCCCAAATGCAAGCTCCCTCGCAAACCATTGTGGTGATGGTGGTGGTGGTGGTTGTGTTAGTGTTAAAGGGGCTCTGTCACGGAACTTATGCTGCAAAAGACGCAGACATCCTTCTTTATGACCTTTGCTTGTGCCCAAACCACTCTTGAATTTGGGAGGAGGATATCAAACAATTTTTTGCAGGAAAAGTCATCCAAAATACATTTTTGGTCATGTCTTCAAGATCAGATGCGAACATTTGAAAAAAATCTGGGTAATTTTTTAAATACAATCCGTTTCTCACCTTGCCATCCGTAGCAACAGAAGACAGCAAATAGTCTCAACGCAGTAACATGGTCTTCAATAACCAAACTGCATTGTTATTCTGGGTTTTCAGTGATTTGAAGACATCTTTTAGCATTCTACAGTGAGGCCAAAATAGCGTAAAAGAGCCCTTTTATTGATGGTTGTATGGTGGCAGTGATGCTGGCGGATGTTCATCTCCATCATCATAAGCAGGTTTTCCCGCACACCATATCGCATATGCAGTTAAGAACCTGCAATGTGCCCACGCTCGTGTCAAGAATAATGAAATTTGAAGTAATATAAGAAGCGCATGCAAAAAATCACTTTCTCTATAGAGCTGAACAGACAACTAAAATTGTATATAGCGTTTCAAGTTATATTTACTCTTAGAGCACATTAAGGATCACCACAGGAGTAATAAAGGTATTAAAGCACCTCGTGCAGTTTATAAAATAATAGTTGGACAGAGCATGCATGAAATATCATGGCTATTATGTCTTGGTAACTTTCGTTTGAATGGTCCACAAACTCACAAGCTAACACCATTCAACGCGAAAAACAAACATACAAATAAACATGAAGAAACAAATAAACAAATAAATAAATAAATAAATAAGTGAATAAAAGCCCGCTGGAAATCGAAGTGCTAACTAGGTGCTTTTCTTAACTCTTTCTTGTCAAAAAAAATCGCGCGTAAGGAATCGCTCTCAAATAAAAGCTTTTATTTTTACAAGTATTCACAGTTGCTTTTCTTTAAATTAAACGAGTGCGAGATTCTAAAGATGCGCCAACTCCCGAAATACCAGCTTTCAATTCGTACTTTAGCGTGTAAACGAACCATCTCATGTTATCAAAGCGGCCACCTGCTGTCGGTTGACAATACGTGAGCAAGCAAGGTGCTGTAAAAATTGAATTCGGAATTATTATTCAGTATTTCCTGTACCTATGAACCAGTGTATACAATCTGGGCTATATTTTGCGGTAAATCACTGAATGGCAATGTCTTTTCAGAGAACGAAATTTAAAGTGGTGCAATGTCCATTTGTCGAAACAGTGAAATTATTTTCAATTCTACTGCAGCGATGCGGCTGTAGTGCTCAGTCTACTGCAGCTAGCCTGCTGGCGGTGGCTGCAGTGCTCTACTGCAGTCAGCCCACTGGCGGTTGATTCCATGTTATGCAAATTCAGTTAGTCATATATTTCAGCTTTTAAGGAAGAATTCTCGCCGACCCACTAAAGACGAAGACCCTGTATAAATACTGTTTATTTGCAAGAATGTTTTGGGTTCCCTAAGTTCAAGAAAAGGGCTCAGTGTTTGACGGATCGAGTAGCTTATTGCATATTTGAAATGGTGGAAGTCGTTCCTCTAAATGCTGTAAATCGTATTGCTTTGCGTGACCATTCAAACTAGAACTATTGCCGAATTCTCCTTTAATTAATCAGAGCGTACGTTTTACTTGATAGTGACTTGCAGCGTGGATATTCAAATGATTGATAGATTTACCAGTTTCACCCTCGGAAATTCCATATTTGAAACAAAGGAATTTGCTTCATAATTGTCAGTAAGCGTGTCGTTGAGAGAGGGTTTCATCTCCGTTCGGTCTTAATTGTATACAAATAACATGGAGCTGGTTTTGGCTCCGGTTCTGTGAGCAGAATCGAAACCAGGGGTCGTCGTTTCTATTTGACTGCCGTGAAAGATAAGAGTAACTAAAGGGTTAGGTTAAGAGAATGGCTACGCTGATTACTCACCAATTTGTAGGCAAAATGCTAAGAAGACGAGTGCTATCATAATCCGCATTTCTACTGGTAAATGATGCGTTTTCTTTCGTTTCGTCTTTCGGTTGACTAGTGTTGCTTTGATGTATGACTGGCCACACCCTTACGCTGCCGCGCAAAGCACCCTGGAACGTTCCTCTGTATCATTCTAAGGCCTTCGTGATGATGTTCTTCCTTGGATAAATACTAAAGGAACGCAGTTTTACGGAGCCCTCTTAGCTATCACCTGGTTATAAATTAAAGCGACTTCACCAGTGGCGTCCTTGACTAAGCCAAACAATAACTGAACTCAGGCAACCTCGGCTTAGCTAGAGGTGGGCTGTGTTTATTTCGCAAAAGGTCTTAGATGTGAAGATATTGAATGGGTCCATAACAAATCCTTTAATACTGGCTTCAAGCCCTGGGCTTTCACACTTCGACATGAGTCTCCTTCGCAGCCGTTTTAGGCTCCTTCCCAGGAGCGCTGCGTGACGAACCTAAAAACGGCCGCGAAGGAGACAACTTCGACATGTGCTTTTCTTAACCGTAGTGCGCAAGCGCAAGGTCCGCCAACATTACCGCGCGAGCCCTGGGCATAATAGCATAACATCTCCTCCCTAAAATGATCCTGGCACCAAAAATGAACGGAAAAAGAAACTGCAACCTAGCAAATAATAAAAAAAATAAGTAAACAAACCTAACGAATGAATAACATAACTATGTGTTGTGTCTGATATTCTGATGTAAGAACAGTCCACATTGGAGTTCATAAGTCCAGCCTAGACGGTTTCCTGATCACACGGCCGCTCCTAGTTGTCAGTGGAACTGCATCATCTGTTTGGGTAACAGCTTGAGCTGGCTGCAAGGGTATTTGCGGCAGTTCGATTTGGTTGGTACTGACGTTGACGTGCTGGGATCAACTGGTTTGTTGTCGTCAGGAGGCACTGGTAGGGTCCCTGAAGTCCTCAACTGTACTCTATTACGTCTACCTTCAGAGCCATCTGCCGTCTTGGCAGTCTTGATGTAAGACCTTGGCTTTCCTACGTTCCCCTTCGCTTCTGCCAGAGCCCAGGTTTTGCTCTGTGGTTGGAATACAGTCACTTGTTGGCCCGGCAACAGTCTTGTCAGTTCACGTGATGCCTCTGTCATATTGTTTTTTTTTTTGCATGTCTTTGCGGAACTGTAATTGGTCATGGTGGCTTTCCATGGCTTGTGCCCGTTGGACGCGTCCGGTACAGGGCAGCTGTGTGCGATACAGTCTTTGGTTCAATAGCTGTGCTGGTGACGGTAGGTTTTCGATAGGTGTGGTTCGATACATCAGAAGGGCGAGGTATGGATCTTGGCCAGAAGCATCTGCCTTTTGCAAAAGGTTTTTCACTGCCAGGATCATTCTCTCGATAAACCCATTGCTTTGTGGATACCTTGGCGAGCTGGTAACATGCAGAAGTTTGCAAACTCTTGATTGCTATACTGGGGGCCATTGTCGGATACCAAAGTCTCAGGTATTCCATGCTCAGCAAAGATTGACTCAAGGTGGTTGATTACAGCAGCTGATGTGGTAGAGTTCAGTTTTCACAGTAAAGGGTACTTGCTGTAGTAGTCAGCCACTAGAAGGTACTGGGCCCCATGATAGTCAAACAGATCCGTAGCAACGTTCTGCCACGGAAAGCTTGGTGCGCTGTAAGAGAGACAGGTTTGCTTGACGAAAGTCGTGTGGCTCCCATTCATTTGAGTGAGGCTTAACGAAATGTTCAAATCTTTTCCAGTAGCTGCTCAACTTTTTCTGTTGTTCTGCTGTTAGGCCCCAGTTGTTGAACAACTCTATTCCGTGTTCCCCAGACCAGTACAACAGTGTTTACATTGGATTTCTTCGTCAATTTTGGCCATTGGGCCAGAAAATAGCAGTTCATGCCTTTGTTTCCACATTTTAAAGCGGCTGTATAGGTTGTCCCCTGTGCTCCAATCCACAAAAGGACCTTTGTCGATAAGCGAAGAGGCCGTGGCCATTTTGATTGTTTACTCGATCCCGGAAGCGCACACAGTTCACTCTGTCACTTTCACCAGTGTACTGAGTTAAATTTTAGTCAGCCGAGACGAATGATGTCATTAGCTTGTCGATTCCGCCTCTGACACCATGTAAAGATATTGAATGGGTCAATAAGAAATCCTTAATACTGGCTTCAAGCACTTGGCTTTCAGACTTCTACATGTGCTTCTCTTAATCCTAGTGCGCAAGCGCACTATTAGCATTACTACGCGAGCTGGGTATGATAACATAGCGGTGGATTACTCGACACGGGAGGGAATTGAAATTTCAGATTTCAGTATCAAGTGAAAAGGAAATAAATGAGCGTTTTGGAAAAAAAAGCTCACGATCTGTTTCGTTAAATGTCAGGTCATGGTATTAGTTCTTTATCAGATCTTGGGGAACCCTAGCTCCAGGCACTACTACACTGCGCAAGCACAAAAGACACAGCCAAACATTCGCAATATGCTTTTCGTCACATACTGTAGGTCTGCCCGACCAGCTCAGAAGAGTGACCCGTGCATTGCAGGGTACCTTTCCTTCGAATTCGAAGGTAGGGTTATGATACTTCACTGCTCCACAGCAATTACTGTGTTTAACACTTGTTTAACACACACCTCACTGACCAAAACCTCGATTTTATTTTGCAGATCGTAAATCCAAAAACTATATCCCACAATTGATCCATGGTGTGCTTTTACAGATTTCAATGATATTTTATTTGTGAAAAGGCTAGAAGATTCCATAGACGCACTCTCAACAATTTGTTGTCACTGGCGAGTGAATGGTTGCTAACAAAAATGAGTGAACGGAGGCATGGAATCTTGGCGGCAACCAGACATTATGTAAACTCACAGCGAGAGAAAAAAAAAAGGGCTCAATAACCAATCGACAATCACCTAAATGTTTCGTTTTGCAGTTATGTATTATTAAATTTAATTAAGCATCAGCGAGGAGGAAAGCTAAGCAGAAAAAATAAATAAACATAACCTCCTATTGCGCTGTATCCCGTTTGAAAACTCCCGGGTATACGCATTTTTAAATTTTGCATCACCTCTTTTAATCAAAGTGAAAGCCCTCTTTATTTGTTTCATATTCAAAACTCAATAAGTAGCTTGGAAATTAATTGATTGCTTATGACGCCGGTTTTGCCGGGCTCGATTTGTACATCTTACAAACTACTAAACCACTGATGCAGTTGGAAACTCGCTGACAACGTCATGTTATGCAATCCATAATTTATTCATCTTCTTGCAGCTCATTGACTCTGGTCTGTACAATACTGGTGAAGTTCATAAAGGTTTCCTTTGTCCACCACGCAGGAAAAACAAATTAAAAAAAAAAAATTCTTCGTAACCAGTTTAAATTGCCATTGTTTCTGGCGCTTTAGCGAATTTGAAGCCGATAACTCAAAAGATTTGCCTCTGAATCCCTATTTTAGTTACAGTCTAATAGTTAGGATAACAAGGTAGAAATTAACAAGTCAAAAAAGCATGACTGTCAAGACTGAAATTTGAAAGCGGACAATATTTTAGCTGAAACGACATCGAGGTAAGCCCTACGCAGCTTACTTAAGTTTTAATTTTTTCTTTAATTCGAAAGGAACAACTATGACAATTTTGAGCGAGGTTATCAAAATTGCATTGTTAAACAACCTAAGCTGGTTAGCTTAAACAGGTTAAACGGCTCGCCAAGGCTCTTTAATACTTTTATATCTTCTCTTCCTGCGTTGATGATACTGAATTTCAATGACGATCACCAGAGAATTACTCAGTAAATTATTAAGGTAATCACGGTAAAGCTGGAGAAGTGCGTGGCTTCTAGTGTCTACGCGAATTCGTTAGTTCCACGGATATAAACGATACCTCCAAGAAGACAAGAATTTCGAAGACATAAAGAACATCGTGCCTAAGTAAAGCTTCGCTTGAATTAATTGTAGTGCATTGAACATCTCAAAGGTTAAATGTAATTCAGGGATGTATGAATTGCACGGTTGCACGGCTGAGAGCGTTTGCCTCCTTCTAAAATGTTTTTCTGTTCTTTCGTTTAGAATTTCTGAAGTGGTAGAGGGGCTGTGATCAATCGCAGGTTTGGACCTTCCTAAGGCAACATTTGCGTTATGATCTGTACCGCAAAATACAGTCATGGTTCATGGGCGGGAAAAGTTTTTGCTCTTGCGGCATGGCTCACGGTAAGGTCCGATAATTGAATTCTAGCATAACTAACTAAAGTTCTCTATACGTGATGAAAATGATCAAATCTAATAAACTGAACGATGATATTTCATCAGCGGGGGCTTAGACAATTAAGCAGCCTGTGTTCTTTGCAGGTATGGTCCTTAATGAAGCCTTTGCGGTAATAGGCTCTTGCCGCAGAGGCATTACTTTCCTACCCCAGGAGCGCTCCCTGCTAGTAGGCTAACGATCGGATAACTTTTCGAGCATTTGAACCCTGATCTTATCGTGTAGATATGTCAAACAAGTTTCAGTTACATGTTCTACTATGTACAACGTAAATTGTGAACGAAGCAAGAAACAAGGAGGTTTAAAAAAAGGAACAAAGCAATTGTACTTACAGCAACTGGTTTTCAACTACCTTTTGCGTTTCAGCTCCATTTAGAGGTTACTTGGCTTAGCTGAAAATTAACACCGTCTCACCGAATCGTATAGGATTTCATTCACGGAGTCAAATTTCAAAATTGCTATCCATAGTGAAGTTTTTCACCAGGTGGCAAAGTATTGTGTAAGTTACGATAGAACAAACACGCGAATGGGCGGGCCAGAATGAGGTTTCTTTTTCTCATACTCGTGCTTACTCAGTCTTACTACTCAGTGGCTTGCGAAAGACGGCAACAGATGGGTTGTTTTACCACAAAAGTTGAAGGAGATCAAATATTTAACCCCATTCATTTCTCATAATTGTGATAATTGTACCCTGAGTGGGCCTTATTTAATGGCTTATGTAAAAACTGGCAGAATTTCAGTGGATTCTGTGAAAGTGAAACTTTACCCCTCCTTAATTAACGGCACAAGCCTACAAGCGAACTTAATATAAGCTTAATTTGAAAACGTTATGTTGTTACCCGTCATTTCAGTGTTGCAGAACGGAAGGAGTATAAAACCAGGGGAGTTATGCAACGTTTGCTTTGTCTTTCAGTTTCTTTTTCTCCTTTTTGGGTACTGGAACGGTGTACAAAATAAGCACCAATGAGAATCTCGCCCCTATCTCTTCCTTCATTTACCAGCTGCAGTTTCAACATCTTTGGAATTTTCTGTCACATTTTCATCGTCCTTGAAACTAAGATCGCCGCAATCCTTATATCACATTCTATGGTCACTCGATTAACACAACTTCTGTACACGAGAAAAACAAAAAAAACCCAGGGCATCCGAGAAAGTAGAGAAGTGTGCATCCCATTTATTGTTTTGGTTGAGAAGGAACAAGTTGGCGAAATGCGATCAATTGTACATCAGGCGATGCACACCAAGTTAAATGTTCACAGTTAAATTTCTTTTCAATAAAATTGCAGGTTATTCACAGCGGAAGTGCTTTAGTTGTCAGGGGTAAGTGGTTTCTTTCGATTTGGTTATATGCATATGTTTTAGAATCTTAGGGAGTTTTTGTACGGCACGTTCTGTTCAATACGTCGTGTAACAGCTGCGCAACAGCAAATCAAGCTACCGACGTTAGTGAAGTGATTATGCTTTTGATGATCGGTGCTGGCACGAAAGCAATACCGATTAATCTGTCCTTTTCCCTTTTTTTTCTTCTTTTTGGCATCTTGCTGTATAGAGAGTCGCTAAGAAGTGTTTGCGCATTTTGAAGTTTTGGGCCGAATATTCTTGTAAATCTACAAAAAGTTGATCGCCAGTGTTAATATAGGAGATAACACCCTACTCATGTGCTCCAGACGGCCTTTACTTAATTAGCAGTTGGGTACTTGTTGGTCGTGCTTTGTTTTTTGTTTGTTTATTTATTTATTTATTTATATATATTTTTTTAACGCAGAGTATGTTTTTGTACCATTTTACATAAGAAAAGCAACGGATTTGTATCATAACAACTAGAACTCGCTTCTCTTCCTCGGCTGACGTTTTCGTTACAAATTACTTGAAATAAAAGTAAACATATTCTAGACTTGAGTGAACGAGAATCATCATCCTTAGTAGTAACTCAAAGCAACTGTTTTCAAATCGGAGCTTAACCATCAAAATCTACAGATCGGCGCTAAGCTGAAACGCTTTTTCTCTGAAAAGGAGTCCTGTTCCCTAAGTTTTGTTTATGGATTGAATTGCCTTTCATCCATCCTTTTCGCAGACGTGTGCAACTCGGCTCTTGGGATGGCAAACTTCAAAATCCCAGCAGGATCAGTTGTGGCCTCGAAGGAAACGTCCAGCTGGCCCGGCAACAATGCAAGAATAAATGACACAGTCAGCGGATGGTGCGTTGGCATATCGAGTGACCAGGAATGGATTCAGATTAATCTTCTCACCGAGCATTATGTCACCGCTGTGGCGAATCAAGGGACTTATAGAGGTTTTGTGTACGAGTATATTTTGGGTTTCAGTCGAGGACTTGGTTGGTTTGATTACATGGAAAATGGGACTGTAAAGGTATGGATAGCTGATTACAGCGCATTGTTTACAGGAGCCGTGTTCGATTAATTTGAAGGAAAGTCGTGCTACGCATTGTCCAATAACAATTCCTAGATTTTTATCATCAGGAAAAGAACTGGATTTCCCCTGATTTCCCGAGGTTCTTTTATTAAAACTTGTCCGTTGTTTAATTGCACAACTTTGTTTGGCGCAACAGCTATGGTATACAAATTTATTGGCCATGATTTGAATGGACTTTGTATTCTTTTTTAGTTCAAAATTGAAAGATTTACCGATATCTCTTTCGTGTTTGGCTGTAAGAAAATTATTCCATTCTCGCTTGTAAGATATGACGTGCTGGTGGCCAACTTGCGCTTCCATATAGTCGTCCGGGCCATCTCAGATTAGTTTGAACGCTGGGGATGACCATATGGAGACACCACAGAGGTAATCACAAACGACCGCAAACGACTCGGACTACCCTAGCCTGCGTAGCTGGCGGTTTTGTCTGAGCGAACGAACAAGCAGGCGGCGAAGCTGCGAAAACGACAAAAGCGCAAGCTACGCAGGCTAGGAATACCCGAACGACCCTGATCGTCACGACAGAATGGAGTTTTAGCCGGCGACCAGGACGACCCAAAAAGACTCAAGCGATCATATGGAAACTATTGTCAGACGAGCGAGACGCCCGGAACGACCCAAGCAGTTTCATAATGCATTTGGATTTCCCAGCGTTCAGAACGATAAAGTGCACATTTGAAAATAGCGGCACTCGTCCAATATCGTCCCCAGAGCCTACGTATCTTTTTGTCAGCGCCAAGACACGGAGCTCTGGGATAATCAATTTGCAGAACTACGTTGATTGGCTGCCCGATTTATCAAACTGCTCATGAGTAAACTAGCGGAAGTAAAATTGCTTGTAAACAAAATCAGAACAAAGAAATGATTATGAAGTACGAGGTTAGATATCAACTGACGAAATGATCCTCACACTTACTGGACAATTTAAGCAATTGTCTCTTATGTGCACTTGAAAAATTCAAGTGACTCCAACGGGATTCGAACCCACGACCTCTGCGATGCCGGTGCAGTGCTCTTACCAACTGAGCTATGAAGCCACACAGTTGAGAGCAGGTCAATTTGTTGGGCTCATGCGTGTTTTCCCGTGAAAGGAATGAATGAAAGAAATGATTATGAAGTGCGGGTTAGATATCAACTGACG
>BLFK01000731.1:224788-237288 GCA_014634185.1 Astreopora myriophthalma
TCTTGGGATGGCAAACTTCAAAATCCCAGCAGGATCAGTTGTGGCCTCGAAGGAAACGTCCAGCTGGCCCGGCAACAATGCAAGAATAAATGACACAGTCAGCGGATGGTGCGTTGGCATATCGAGTGACCAGGAATGGATTCAGATTAATCTTGTCACCGAGCATTATGTCACCGCTGTGGCGAATCAAGGGACTTATAGAGGTTTTGTGTACGAGTATATTTTGGGTTTCAATCGAGGACTTGGTTGGTTTGATTACATGGAAAATGGGACTGTAAAGGTATGGATAGCTGATTACAGCGCATTGTTTACAGGAGCCGTGTTCGATTAATTTGAAGGAAAGTCGTGCTACGCATTGTCCAATAACAATTCCTAGATTGTTATCATCAGGAAAAGAACTGGATTTACCCTGATTTCCCGAGGTTCTTTTATTAAAACTTGTCCGTTGTTTAATTGCACAACTTTGTTTGGCGCAACAGCTATGGTATACAAATTTATTGGCCATGATTTGAATGGACTTTGTATTCTTTTTTAGTTCAAAATTGAAAGATTTACCGATATCTCTTTCGTGTTTGGCTGTAAGAAAATTATTCCATTCTCGTTTGTAAGATATGACGTGCTGGTGGCCAACTTGCGCTTCCATATAGTCGTCCGGGCCATCTCAGATTAGTTTGAACGCTGGGGATGACCATATGGAGACACCACAGAGGTAATCACAAACGACCGCAAACGACTCGGACTACCCTAGCCTGCGAACGAACAAGCAGGCGGCGAAGCTGCGAAAACGACAAAAGCGCAAGCTACGCAGGCTAGGAATACCCGAACGACCCTGATCGGCGACCAGGACGACCCAAAAAGACTCAAGCGATCATATGGAAACTATTGTCAGACGAGCGAGACGCCTGGAACGACCCAAGCAGTTTCATAATGCATTTGGATTTCCCAGCGTTCAGAACGATAAAGTGCACATTTGAAAATAGCGGCACTCGTCCAATATCGTCCCCAGTGCCTACGTATCTTTTTGTCAGCGCCAAGACACGGAGCTCTGAGATAATCAATTTGCAGAACTACGTTGATTGGCTGCTCGATTTATCAAACTGCTCATGAGTAAACTAGCGGAAGTAAAATTGCTTTTAAACAAAATCAGAACAGCTGAGTGCGAATTTTAAACGAATATGGCACAGAAAACTCCAACTAAACTTGTAAACACGAGGATTTGTCGCTGCCGTTGTAAACCCTCGAGTTCTACTGATCGCCCAATTTCACTTCTCAGGAAATCGAAGATGAGACCCAAAGTTTGGTATACGAGTGACTTGTCAAAAACCTGTCGGTAAACCACTAAACGTCTCTTTTCATCAGCACAACCGCTGTCAAAATTTGATAATGCTGTTCTTTCAAAATCCATTAAATTCTTTTCTCCTAGCTTTTTGAGTGCGTATTGTATGCCTCTGTGGAAGGCATCCACGTCGACTTTATCTGTGGACACCATATTGTGAACCACGGCATGGATGCGCCGTGTAACCGGAACTCCTAAAATCTTGGAGTCTGGAAATTGATTATTCCTGAGCTCGTGTCTTGGCGCTCACCAAAAGATACGCGGGCTCTGCGAACGAGATGTATAACAGTGTATAACAATTTCTCGAAGGACTAAACTCAAATCTGTTTTCTATTTAAAATCCCTCTTCTTCCAGGAAAAAATAAACACGAAAAAGTAGTAAAACCTAGAAAATCGACTTGGGATCAGCTACAACTGACCGCCATGTTGTTCAAAGTCTCGCTCCAAAAACTCCGCTGCAGGTCCCAAGACTCCTGCTCGTTCTTGCCGCCTTTGACGACTGGGACGACCACATGGAAACCGATAGTAGTCTCGAGTCGGCCGAAATGACCCGGTCCCCTCAGTTTCTTTTTTTGGGGGGGTGGGGGTGGGGGTGGGGGGAGGAGGTTGTTTGTTTGTTTGCTTTTTCTTTTCAAGCAGGCTTTATTCGGCGGTTTCTGGTTGCCCTCCGCCGGTTAATATGGTGATAAAAAGTATCATTTTCAACAAGCGAGATTGGAGTAATTGTCAAGGACCAACAACAAAAGCATTTTATACAATAACAACATCAACGTCATCGGCGACAAGCACAACGGTAACGGCGGAAAAAATGACAAAAAGACAAACAACAACGACAGCAACAGCAAAAAACTGTATCAGAGTTTTCCCGATTGGCGCACATGATAGATTTGAGACGTGTCTCACAGACTGTTGCGGAAAGGGCACGCCTACTTGAAAGGACTAGTTACAGGGGTGGGAGTAGGGTCTTTTATTGTGCATCTTGAAGAGGGCCCATTGGGTGACTATGACCCGGTTGAACTTTTAGTTGGTATCTAGCGTCAAAAGTTTTCACAATTTTAGTTCGCATCGCGGCTTCACTTAAGACTGTTCCTTTATCCCGCGAGCCATTTTTTTTCTTTCCAAATTCCAGGTTTTACAACCTGTTCTCTACGATGTCTATATCTCTAAGATAATTAGTGTTCTTCTACTTTCGTGGGCATCTGCCTGCTGCTCGTAATTTTGTTTATTCAAGCACGCGAACCAGTTGTAACACCTAATGAATAGTTCTAAGAACACCACGAACTCGGCCGAAGGATGCCTCATTTGAAAGCCAGATGTTCTCGTGGCCCAAAAAGTCTCGAAAGGACGGACATAAGTGCAAAATCAAATCGCTGGAACAAACCTTTTGTGCTGTTAAGAGCCTTGTCTTGAGCTCTAAAATGAAATAGCATGAATACCTAAGGCGAAGTGCGCCCCGTGGTCGTTCCTAACTCCTGTTTCTTTTCAGGTTTTTCGCCGCAGCAATTTGTTGCACCACAAGGAAGTTTCGGTGCACAACCTGTCGTTTCCAGTAAGAGCAAAGATAATACGACTCTACCCCAAGAGATCTATTGAAGAAACGTGCATGAGGCTTGAAATCTACGGCTGCCAAGGTAAACTGTTGAAAATGACAGTGTAATTCTTAATGCATACGTATGTTACGTGTTTTCGTTACTTATAGAACACAACCTCGGGTTCCTATCGGCATATAAATGACCAGCGAGAAAGCTTTTCAATCTTTTTTGACGAGAGAAAGGGTTGTTGGAATAATAAGTAGGGTGGAAGTAGACCTTGCAAAATCTCTTATTACATCTCTCTTTTGAACGCCCAACACGAACCCGTAATTGATTCCTCGCCTTAAGTGAGCGTTGTTCCGACTCCATCGCCCCAACGGACGACCACCTTTGGAATTTTGAACTGTCGAGTTTTTTTTAAATCAATTAAATAAATAAACAAATAATTCATTAATGTTTATTTTTACTCAAGACGTTAGAAAATCCGCTATCATAAAAGCCCCGGTCAAACAGCCGCAACATTTCACTCAACATATGGCAACATTGTGGCGCGGAAGATCTGTCAGGGCTGTTTGACCGCCCTGTTGTGACATGCTGCGAGATGCTGCGTGGACATGTTTCGCCAAGTTTGAATTGGGTCAAGCTTCATGCAACATCTCGCAACATTTCTGTTGTTTTCGGGAAAGTTGTATCATGTTGCGTCTGTTTGACCACCATTGCCATCATTGTTGGGTTGGCACATGCGAAAGTTTATCATTGAATACGTGATGTGATCATTAGTTTTGTCAGAATGTTACTGAAGCGGTCTTTTTGGTCTCCACTTGATCCCTCCGCGAGTTTCGCTCAGTTTTTCCAGTCTCCGCTCTCGCCATCTTATATGATTTCAATAGTACAACAGACCGCTAGGCGAATTCGGAGAAGTTGACTTGCGATCATGGGGATACTATCGATGCCCATTGCCCTTTGACGTAAAAAGTTTAAAAGAGACAGAGGCAAGTATCAAGCTCTCCTAGGCTGGTCATCCAGTGGTTTTCTGTATAGAACCAGACCGGCAAACCAAGGGGTAGAAAGCGCACACCATCATATCATGTTTTGGGTGTGACCCCCTCCGTTCTAGGAAACAAGTTTCAACAACACCCAACAATGATGCATGAAATTTTGCGCCTGTTTGACTGGGGTTTTAGACCTGGAATTTCTCCTTGAAACCCTTGAAACGCTTTGGGCCTAGTTCAAGTAAAATGATTGCTTATCTTAAGACACGAAGGTATGAAACGTTGCAATAACGTTGTCCTTTCTCACTTTGAAAGCATGCAAAGAGACCACCTAAAGTTTTTATATTTACATTTATATATACGTTGACATTTACGTTTAATTTATTTTCGCAATAACAGAGAGCATGCCATCCCATTATTCGTATATTCTAATATTCTTCCAGTTACATGCTGTATTTCAAATCTATATCCACTCTTACGTACTATATAAACAACTAAAGTGCTCCCCTGGACCTAAGAAATCTTTTTGATCGAGTAGACTCTATGCACTCTTATAGAACTAGGTCTCCATCCACGGGTAAATTTCATACAAAATGTTCAAAGCTGACGCAACTGAGCCACAGATTTTCTAGAATAGGTTGCAAAATCTGGAATGAGTTACTGTAATCTTTCCGTGCAAAAACTAAAACATCCTTAAGATATGCCTTCAGACTGGACTACTAAAACCTCTTGATCAAGAGGATATTTATGTTGACGTTAACACTCTCATCAAAAACTTCAAATGTGGTATGATTAGTTCGCATGTAACAATTTTATTCTTAATTTAGACAGTCGTTATTTTTACTTAACCTATTATACATTAATTACTGCATGGTATATCTTTAAATTATATCACTCCTGTAAATATTAAGTTTTTCTGAGTTATTTTGACTAATTTACTACACTATACCCGCCTAGAGTGGCCTATGCTATTTACGGGCTAGTGTATCTTTTGTTATTTTTTAGGTAGACGTTTTGAATAAACTCGATTTGAATTTGAATTTATTTAGAAGATCTCTGTTTTACAAATTACTTTTTTTTTCGGAGCTTTTTTGAGAAACGACCGGCTGACGGTTTGTTCGGATCTTGTAGAAATGACTGAAAATCTTATACAAATACGTATTGATATTTTTCTCAATTTTGTGTATTCGGCTGGTCAAGCTTAGTTTTTGTCGACAACGTAATGCCTAAGAAAACTGGCGTATGAAAGTCTCCAGGTTATGTGGACTTTTCATTGGAACAACTAAGTAACCAAAAATGTTGAACGTGAAGTATGGTTTAAAAAGATCGAAGCCTTGTTACTTTTCAGCTTGTCTAAATCCATTTGGTATCGCGAATGGGACCATTCCTAACACATCGATGACGTCATCGTCTGATCTGGGGCCTGGGTTTGAGCCATTTCATGGCCGTCTAAATGGTGTGACCGGGAATGGCTCCTGGTGTCCAGGAAAGCTTGATCGAGAGCCATATCTACAAATTGACTTGGGTGGTAGACGACAGGTCACCATGATAGGAGTACAAGGAAATTTGCTTCAGGAGTGGATAATCCAGCAGAAGACTAAAGTCAATTGCAGGTTCGTTTCATAAATAAGTTCAACATTGTGAAATGGTAGCAATTGCTTTTTATAAATAAATGACCAAAACAAAAAGCAACAACAACAACAAATAAACAATGACCGTGGGATTGCGCTGCACATTGCTCTACCAACCGAACTATCAAGCCGACTGGGAGGTGGTCACTCAGTGCGAGTCTGTGTTATTTCCTGTAATAGGTCGTTTTCACATGATGTCATGGCGGCCATATTGGTGTACCTGAACAAAGAAATGGCGGCCATTTTAGTGACCCAAAACAATCCTCGGATAGTTGAACTATATTTTTATGCAAAATATGTCTTATTGTTTCAGTAAATCATTATGGCCGCTGGTCTCGTGAGTAAAAACGATCTACAGATGAAAGCCTGGTGGAGAATACATCTACATGAAATTTCATATATTTGATTTGCACCGATGTAATGATTTGAAGAGCGATCATCGGAGTTAATGAAGCAACTTAGGCAGTTTAATATATTTACGTAAGGAGTTTCAGTGGCAGAGATAGTGGCAGTGAAAATGGCAGCGCTTGGACAGTGCCATTTTTACTAGTGACTGTGGCAATGATAGTGGCCTTACCATTGTCAATGTCGTTGCACAGAAAGCGGCAATTGTAGTGGCGTTTCCAATGCAAGTGGCAGTGACGGCGGCATCGTTACTGTCAGTAACAATGATTGCTGCAAGACATTACCAGAGGGAATCGCAGGGCTACTGTCTTGATTACTGAGTGACAGTGGTTTTATTGTCTAGAGATCTAATGTCAACGCTCCACGTCCGTTATAAACTCTAACCCGCTATCCGCTGCATGCGTGCATTATGTACTGTTTAGTGTTTGATCGGGTTTGAAACCACCGGGCGAAGTTGGGTGGTTTTAGACACGACCTGCGAGTTTATTGAACGGATTGAAAAACATTTATTTAAAGAGCGTGTTCCTTTGGAGTCCGAACAATGGTTCAAATTGTGAGAGTAAACTATTAGGATACAATAAAAACAAGGTATGCCTTACTAGGCACTAGGCAAGCTATGCCTTACTAGTTATTGGCTTACGTTATATAAGAAACACTAACCAGCAGTGCTTTGTTGGGTTTTAAAGCTCGTGCAGGTGACTTTTTAACGGTGACTTGATAGGTTGTTAGACTCATGAATTATTGATGAGTCTTTGATATGCCATAAATAAATGACATCAATTCATTAAATACATACATACGCAATTACACTGATACCAATGGCAAACTTCAGTCACGCCATTGTAGTGGGAATGATAGTGACCGTGACTGTCACTGGCAATGCTGATAATGTCATTGTGAGTATCAATGGTATTAATAGAAGGACTGCCAGTTTCATAGTCATTGGCAGTGACAATGACAGGGACAATGACAGAAACAGTGACATTGACTGATCACTACAGGAACAATGCCATTGCTATAGACCATTTCCGAGTTCGCGTCAGCTTCTCTTTGCAGCCGAGTCTAACTGCGAACATTTTGTGATGGTAATTACCATAATTACGTAGACTCGCCCTGAGGAAGAGGCTAAAGTCCTCTCGGAAATGGCCTATTGATACGAACAATAGCAGCAGGGACAGTTTGGATATTAGTGGTTATGGCGAAAAGAAAAACTGCTAAGACAGTGATCCATACAAGGACGATGACAAGGACAGTGATCCATACATGGACATTGAAATTGAAAATGGCGGTGACAAAGACCTGGACATCAGCAGTGGAAAATATAATGCCGGCAGGGGTACACGAATTGATAACATGATAGCACTATATATGCCAACATCAAGAGACTTCAAGCTAAGAGAGTGAATTCCCCATATAGCCCTCATATCCAACCCTTTTGCTCTAAAGTTAATTTTACATCAAGCGTTCAGACAGAGAAATGCTCAGCAGCAGGAGCAGAGCCTTCCTCTCCCATACAAGCCCTCAGAGTCAACCCTATCCCGTTTAGTTTTATTTATAGAAACAGCTTTTGCGGAATATTTGTCACCTTATTAGTAATAACCGATCAGAGCAGAGCTTTGACCATGCTTCATTCACATACATGCTTTCACGCGTCTAAACAAAAATGGCGGAAAGCGTGAAAGCTCAGTTTCGCGGGAAAGGCTGTTCTAAAAATAAATCTAAACGGGAAAGGGTTGACTCAAGGGTACAGAACATATGTGGAGTCTCCAACTAATCGGCTCCTGTCAGCAGCCAATCATGTATCGAATGTAGTAGTTCGCTTAGTGCACGCTTTGCGTGGGTGTTCCACGAGAAAAAAAATGGCGGATAAACTAGTCCACTTGTCTGAAAAACATTTTGTCGACGAACTAGATTGCAGAGAAGTGGTAGGTGGTAGAGTTCGAAAACGAAGTCGAAAGAGGAACTTGAAACACTGCTTGGTATTGGTGGATAATTCAAAGGAAAGATCGGGTTTGGAGTTTGAAAGTTTGATGTACAGCAGTTACGAACATTACGAAGACGAGTCAACAGACTCAACAGACGCGCAATCGTTATCCCGCCGCGAGGCACTGGTAACAATCACGATGATCTAAAAGTAACTTCAGAGGAAAAAGGATGGGTATGAGGGCTATATGGGAAATTCACTCTCTTAGCTTGATGATCTCTGGGCCAACATGGAAGTGATATTGACAATTACAGCTTGTTTGCATGTTGAAACCGTGCACTTCACATTCACTTTTAGTGAATTGTTAATCTAGTTTTGTTTTTCTTTATGAATATTTGTCTACGGCGTTTTGGCAAAACTACTTTGCATCGAAGGAAGTACGATGCATTTTAGGGAATCAAGCGTCATTCCAAGAACCCATTTTGTCTAACGTAGAACCTCGTGATGATTAGTCTTTTTCATTTAACAGTTCTTTGGTAGAGACAAATAGTACACTCAACTCGTCTTCAGCTGAGAAGGGCAAAGTGGCGAACAACTCCTTGAGGAATATTTCACTGGCAACTAATGGCTCTTTGAGTAACGCCACTCTGGCCAATGACACAACAAGATACGCGAATGATTCCTGCTTTAAAATTAGACACGTATCCACGAGAGCCTTTGTAACTTCGTATGTCATATCATACAGCGATAATGGTAACGATTGGAAGGAAGTTTACGAAGGTGGAATGCTTAAGGTACGTGCAGTAAGCCACACAAATATGCCTGCGTGACTTTCCTCAAAAATACATACGGTGAAAAACACCGAGCCACAGGGGAATTAAGTTCGTTACATCGGGGTTTCGTTCTATCGCTGTTTTTTCTTTTTTGTTTTTGTTTGTTTGTTTGTTTTTTTTTTCGAAACCTTTTTACTTTAATTGGGCTCGAAAATATTGTTCGCCCGAGACATATCGTTATTTTGACGATCGTTAAATCGAAGTTGTGCTGTAGCTCCAGTTATCGGACTTCAGAATTACAGTGCCATGTGGGGCCATTTTACTCTTTGATTTGCGTGACTGTCTGTCCGACAATATTAACCACGTTGCAATCTGGCGAACGAATATTTCGACACCTGGTTCTATGTCGATTTATGGCCCGACCCACCTTTATTGACGTGGTAGGGTTCTGATACTGGGGGCCAGCAAATAGGACCCACGATATTCGTAGCGTGTAAACTTGCCTTTACTGTTATTGCGAATGTGTGACACTCGGCATTCCATTCCTTACACTGCACCCAGTATAGTTCTCCCGAGTCTCCGAATAACCGTCGCTCTCAGCAAAGAGACGTGGTTTCGCATAGGTTACTCGTGGTTGCAAGACTTCAAGAATCACGAGAATGTGACGCGCGATCAATAACAGTTTGACTCTAAGAACTTACTTCAGTTGGTACTTATGTTTTGTGCTTGTCGTGTAAAGCATTGGTTTCTTAATCCTTTTTTTCTTTCTCCTTTGCTTAGCTGTTTGCCGGTTCTACGGACGCTACTACCAACAAAGTTGTGAGGTTAAACAGCGAGCTGTTCACTCGATACGTCCGAATAAATCCTCGCACGTTTCAATTTCGTATGTGCATGAGGGTGGAGATCTATGGATGCGAAGGTAGGTAACAGTGAGCTTATCGCCCCGCCCGCTGCCCATGCTCCATTACACGACTTCTTGAAGTCATAAGCCCTGAAATTCCTATCTCGTTTTTCAGCTTCGATCACTGTGATATTTTTAACTTTCTGAAACAGTTTTAGATGATTTGTGAATACTGACGTCTCCTAGAGACTATAAGCATGCCCATGTCAACCGTAATTGCTTGCGGGTCTGTTTGACGGTTTTGTCGGTAACATCTCAAGCTGGTGACACATGGTTCAACATCGTGCAACATTTATTGCTCAACAAGTGTTGAACGATGTTGCAGCAATTTGTTAAACGGAATAGAGCTTGTCTCTATTTTCGTTCAAGTGCGTTCAACAACGTTCAACATGTTAAACGGCCTGTTTCAACTATATTCAACATGGCATGACACACTGTTCAACATTTGTTTTGCAAGAAGCTGCAACATTTCTTGATCAACAAATGTTGAACCGTGTGTTACCGGCTTTAGACTGATTGGCGCGCTTCAGGAAACTGTTGCAAACACAACAAAGACGGCTCATAGTTTCAAATAACGACAAGGCTTAAAAAACAAATTAGTTGATAAAACCTCAAATTCATAAAGTCACACCGTGGGTTGTTGTTGTTCGTTTTTTTTTTTTGGTGGGGGGGATAGGGGGAACATTTCGATTTCTTCAAATCCAAACATTTTCTCGATATTCGCGTTAATGTTCCCAACCCATGACAACAAGTGTAACAAACATCACTTTGTGGGGTAATGGGGTGGGAGATGAAGCACTCCATGAGCAGGTCATGAAAAGGCAGGTTAACTAAGTTGCCTGGCAAAGAGAGGTCGCGATCCTCTCCAAGGGGTCACAATCCCCAACGCCATGACAACAAGTTGGCAATGCGAGGTTACAATCCTCACCAAGGGGTTACAATCCCCAAGGCCACAATCCTCTCCAGAGGTTACAATCCCTCACATGAGAGGTCCTTGTCCTAGCTAGGGTTGCACCTCCCGGTTTCTATGGTAACCGTGCTCGATCAGAAGGCACGCAACCCTAGTACGGTGAATCTATGGGGCAAAGGGTGACCTACATGGGAACAATTCATCCCCACCAAGACTTTGTTTCACAGGATTGCCTAGGTCATTATTGTACAAAGTGCAAAGGGGATTTAACCCTTGAAAGAGTGTCATTGACATGCCAACACTGCATGAGCCCATGTTAAAAAAGGCTCATTAACTGTAACAAAACTATAAAAAATATTCGCTAGGAAAGGGCTAACAGTGTTATTAGAGGCTTGACAGGTAAACCTTCAGCTCCCAGAAGTGATCTTCATGTAACACCGCCTAAAATAAAAAGAAGCTATCAAGCTAAAGGTGTGAGAAGAGAGAGCAAACTGAACGGAGGAGGCCTTATCATGCTGGAACCGGAAAAACTGTTATGAGGTGTAACACGAAGTGCACAGAGGCAAGCAAGGGGAACTGCTAATCACAGGCCAGGGAGCTGGAGGGGGGGGGGGCTAAGCCGTAAATAGTTTACATTGAACTAAGTGCCCATGACATGCATGAACTGGGATATGCTATTGAGGCAACAGGGACGGCAGGGAGGGAATTTCAGTGAAATGCTAGAGCTGAAGTGTTTTGCAAAAAGACAAAACAGGAATGACACCGTACTGAAGGTCAGGGACTTTGACAGCTATTCCTTAAGCATGTGGCACCTTGAATGTGATTGGATAAAAAGGTGCATGGTGTGATGTTCACGTGGGTCGCTCCGTAACAAGAACAGTCAAAGCCTAGGCTCAATTACACATCCCTTGCAGAGGTCATGGTTGTCACATTAACTTAATTTATAAAGGTTTATAAATTGACTTTAAAATCCAGACAGAATTTTATGTTTTGAGATCTCTAATTTCCTCTTAAAATCTGTCGATCACCCGGTACAAACCTGGGCACAAATTATTTTGAGCAATTCAAAAGATTTCCGGTGAGCAAGCGTTATCGAAATAGTGGAATTTTCCTGGATAAGGATTTGATCTCTTGTAATTGTGTTTCCGCAGAATGTTCAAATGATCTTGGCGCTGGCACGGGGGAGATGTCTAATGAGGCCATGACAGCGTCTAGTTACTTTGGCCCCGGGTTTCAACCATGGCTCGCTCGTTTGTTTAATCCGCACGGAGCCTGGTGTTCGGGCATAAATGACGGGTACCAGTATCTCCAGTTTCACTTTGCACAGGTCCGAGAGATTCGTCAGCTTGAAACTCAGGGATCTATTGAGAGGAAAGCTTGGGTGAAGACGTATTTTATAGAACACAGCCAAGATGGGGAGAAATGGACAAAATATAAAACATTTGGGACAACAGAGGTAGGTGTACTTTGAGAACATCGCGGTGACAACCAGTGGAATATATTAAGGTTGATAATTGAATTGTTAATATGTTATGGTTGATAGCTGTAGAGATCCCTTGCCAATCTAACGAGCTAATTGGCTCACGCACGTGGAGACAATGTCATAAAATTTCGAGTAAAACTGGTAAAAACAAACAAAAAACAAAAGCAAAAAAGATAAACACCAACACCTAACTGCACTAATTTGTCTACTACATTCAGTTCGCTATCATGACGTGAGCCGTAAGAATGCTGTTTTAAAATCCCACGTGAAGTTAAACCTTTGTCTATCCAAAGGAGATTGATAGCAACGCCAATGAGGATGGAGTGACAACCAAAACTCTGTTGCTTCCCTTTATTGCAAAATATGTGCGAATACGACCTTTAACGTGGCATCAAGCGATTTGCCTACGAGTGGAACTTTACGGCTGCCACGGTAAGATTTGTTTGTTTTGAGGAATGATCATACCATAAAACCAACTGGTCCTGTCTCTTTGAAATCATCTTTGCAACAGGAGGTTGTCTTTTGCAATTGTTCATTATGTATCAAGTTTCCGTTAGTCGGTTAGAGCAGTAGGTCATTTTCGAATTCACTTCAGTCTCTTTGTCAAAGCGAG
>BLFK01000731.1:239585-244585 GCA_014634185.1 Astreopora myriophthalma
GAGTATCGAGAAGAGGGAGAGGTTAAGGTAAGATTCGTCCGATCTCTATGGCTAATCCACAAGCGCCCCAACTTAACATTGGCGGGTCACTAAGCGGCCATGATCCTTGCAGGTCCTGTTTTGCCAGTAGAATATCACAGTAGAGTGTACTCTCATGACGTAATGATGGTCAATCCTCCAGCAATGAAACTGCATTCTCATGCAAACATTCTATTTTCGTGCGTCCCAAGAGGAAAAGAAAAACAAAACAAACAAACAAAAGTCCAACAAAAGAAGGAAGAAATGAAAACGTAGCTGCTTATCACATAATCAATAATAATAATATTGACATTATTAACGTGTTCATTAGCGTGTATCAGGAGAAAATCTCCTCTGCTAATAAGGGACACCTAACAATATCTAAAAACTATCTAAAAACACAAATGGAATACAAAATGCGTGAGTGAACAGTGCTCTAAAAATATACCCCGCTTTCGCTTTTAGCGTAGGCCAGATGGGGAGGTGTTTTACATCATGAGAGGATGAGGAGACCCTCTCTTGTTTACAGAGATATCAGTGTATTGGTTATGAGCGACGGATTAGTCAAACATGTAGAGAACCTTAGCTTTTTTAAAAATAAAGGTTTTCCCGCAGGGCTTCTTTCCGGCTAATTTGAAGGGATTTTAATGAGCTGTCCGTCGTTTGGGTTTCCACAATCAAAGAAAAGACCAAGAAGACTCGTTTATCTCTCTAAGCCTTGATATCGATTGGGATCCAACACTATACATTTTCATTTTTTATTTTATTTATTTTTATTATTTCAATAAGAGTGCTTGTATCACAGCGACTTTTCAGTTTGTCTGGTAAGGGTTGTGTTTCAAAGCTTGACTGTTTATTTTGAGATTGTTTTACGGGTGGTCTTGTCGCTTAGCTAGCAGTAAATCTAATGTGCTTTCCTGTGAAGCACCCATCCTATGCCAGTTCTTTCAAGCCCTTTGCAAGGACATATTTCAGTTTCAAAATGTGTTGCAGTTGCTAAAACGCCAGCTTGGAGGTAATGTGTCGCCATGTTGGTGAGCTCATCATGCTCTATGCGTTTTGGGTGGTTCCAGGCGTGTTTCCAGACCACTAAATGCCGTTTATGGAAAACAGAATGTAAATCTCTCAGCAAGAGTAATACTCAAGAATGAAAACCCTCCTAATTTCTCGCAAACCCAACGGGTCATCCGAGGATTTTGGAATTCGCTGATATCCTGTCTAAGGGACTTCAGGAAAAACCAAGATGAAAGGTGTTATTCTGGAACCCCGCAATTTGGAGTAGTTTCTGGGCTTAAAACCGAGTGATGTAGCACCTCCCGTAAGCCGTGAGCTTTAATGCCACTGGCCCTTTCATTGTGTAGCAGCTGCTATTGTTTTTAGGGTTAGATGCATTGTTTCTGTTGGCTTTACAGATTTTTGAAGGCAATAACCCGACGACACCTACAATGAAGCACGAATTCAAGAAGGAAATAACTAGTGCTAGGTACTTCAGATTACACGTGAGAGGAGGCACTTCAATTTTTGGGCTGAGGTTTGAGTTGTATGGATGCCAGCGTAAGTGAACGTTTTTGTTCCCAAATTTGATATTGTTACTGGAAATGTCGCATTCACGAGACCAGTTTTAGAGGCCGGCTGCTTGTAATAACCTGAAAAGTTTCTCTTTGTTTTCTTGACCATTGTTTTCTTCATTTTATTGTTTCAGCTCTTTTTTTCCCCCTCTGTTTTCTGTCATCCATGAGTTTTACAGGTTCTTACACCGAGGAAAAGCCAGCTTTCGCGTGATTTGCGCAAAAACAAATTCGAAATAATAACACTTGACTTTAAATGTTTTCTTCCTCAACACCGCAACATGCACTTTGCCTTCTCTCTTGGAGATTTCACTTTCAATTGATGGCCCGTAAACGTTTCGTAACTTTAATTAGTGAGAAATGTCGGCGAAAAAACAAAACTTCGTTCTGCCATTTTCTGCTAACAGGAGCTGATCTGTTGTTGCCATTTAATTGTTAGGTACTTTGACTTCAAGAGAAAATAATGCGACGTATTATTTTCCTTCCTGACGTGTAGCCTGATTCTCAGACGGTCCAGGTCGCTCGCAGCAACACAAGATCTCCCTTCCCCGTCTGATATTCCTTGTTTGAAATTTAGTTGCTGACGTCATGGCCCATTGTCGAATTCGACCAATCCTAGGGCGTGGTGCACTTTCTTAGAAATGGGACTTCATGGCATGTGCTCCGCTAAAGTTCACGAAAATGTAACAAATTTCGACAGTGCTATTTTCAAATCGTATTGCGAAAGACCAAAAACAGCAATGTGATCGACGGTCCAAAGGAATATAACACATAGTAAGGTATACCAGCTGAAGAATGGAAGCACAGTGGAGGTGAACTAGTATCCCGACTTGTAATACTGCAAACTTGGAGATCTGAAGATGTTCCACTGGATTGGAAAGATGCCAACGTAGTGCCTATAGTTAAGAAAGGCAACAGAATGGACTGCGGGAACTAGAGCGGCATTTCTCTTCTCTCAATAGTCGGTAAAAATTCTCTCACGTATTCTCTTAAATAGAATTAATGTACACCGAACTCCTGATACAATACCAGAGACAGGAGCACAATGGACATGGTTTTCTGTCTGCGTCATGTACAGGAAACTGCATCGAATAGAACATGCCTCTGACACTGACATGGGCTTAAAGCCTTTGACACTGTGTCCCGGCAAGGCCTGTGGTCTGTTCTGGCTGCCCTGACAAGTTCATCAATATCGTAAAATCATTTCACGTGAGCATGCAGGCCAGATTAACTATGTGCAACACCAATTCCAAAGAGTTCCAAGTGATCAATGGCCTGAGACAAGGATGCGTGATAGCACCCACACTGTTCTCTATCTACCTGGCAGCTATGCTGGCATTCAAAGACACCACGGAAGGATTATACATTCAGCTTAGAAAGGATACCAACCCCTTCAATGTGTCACTGTTCAGCTCCAAAACCAAGATCAGCCAGGAAGTCGTCAGAGAATTGTTGTTCACTGATGACAGCTCCTTTGTGTCACATAGTGCTACCGATGTGCAAGTCCTGGTCGGTCTTCCATCTATGGCTAATATACTAATACAGATGACCTGATGTGGCTCTGTCACGTAGAGAGGATGGACTCCACTAGATTACCCACGCAGCGGTTGTACTTCCAGTTATGTGTTGGAAAGAGAAAGCAGGGACGGCCAACGCTACGATTCAAGGACGCTTTGAAAAGAAAGCTGAAGCGGATGAACATTGTAGTAGGTACCTGGAAACAGCGAGCAAAGGATAGATCAATCTGGAGGAACCTGATTGGAGCCTGAACTCTTCATGAAACAGTCGCTTCGACCGACTGCATATGATGCTTATGATAATGATGATGATGATGATGATGATGATGATGATGAGGTATCCTTCACAGTTATGTTCGTACGAGCGATATCATTGGCTTATGATATACAATAGCTGCGACGACGTCAGGAACAAGATTTCAAACAATTTATATGAGACGGGGAAGGGAGAGAGCGTGTGGCCGCAAGCGATCTGGGCCGTCTGAAAATCAGGATAGCTGACAAGACAGTTCGAACTCAGTCAGTTCCTGATAATTCCCAAGTTTATAGTGTGGAAGAAGCATGCGTTGCTTGGGGAAGTCGTACTTATGCGGGGCTCGTATACAGGTCATCGAAAACCTAGTGGGAAGTCATGGAAAATTTTGGTTATATGTGGTTGATAAATTATTGCAGATGTCGAAGGAGGGACAAAATAAAATAAAAACCGAGGTTTGTTAGAACATACACAAAAATAAGGTTAGTTTTAACAATTTGTGAAAGTGACAGCTAAAGTTTGGGTCGTAGAAAACTGGAAAAAGGTCATGGGGAGCCGTGGAATTGGAAAAGCTGAAATTATAAGACAAATGCTTTCATATTTTTGACTTCAGTTCTAAAGCAGAGAACGTCTGCTGTTTTGGCTTTTTTTAAACTTGAGTGCGTGCTGTGAAATTAACAATGCCGATTGATTGTCATGTCGTACAGGTCAAACTGTCACAACTACTAACGCAGCTCGCGGCGGACAAACCTCCCAATCCGGTAATGCCACTCGCAACTCTCGTCTGGCTGTTGACGGTAACTTCGCTTCCGACATTTCTCGCGGCTCGTGTTCCCTCACGTCCCTCTCCGAGAAACCGTGGTGGCGAGTCCGCTTGTCCTCAGTCTCAAGAGTAACTGGAGTTTTCATAACGAATCGTGGCGACTCAGGTTATCGGTCTGAGACAAAGTTAAGCGTCAGAATTGGTAATGCGTCAGTCAAAGGAGGAACACAAAATGCACCCTGTGGGGGCGAGGTGCATTCTTTCCCAAGAGGCATCGTGAAAATGGTCCGCTGCAGGCCTGAAGTGCTCGGCATTTTCGTTACCATATTTTCCCTTGAATCCAATTCCGTGCTCAGTTTATGCGAGGTGGAAGTTGAAATCAGCGAGTTAGGTAGGAGATTGTTTTTTGTTTGCTTGCTTGTTTGTTTCTCCCTGAATGAAGATGGCGGCTAGATCAACTCAAAGTTGTTTGTAAAATACACCAGACACGGCAATCACGACATTTCTTGATATTGCATGAAACATACAAAGCTGTCATTCTTGGTTAGACACGTCAGATTTTAGACTGCTCTCAGGCAGTGACCATTGCATTTTGACTTCAACAACAGTAACACCTTTTGCCACGCATACCCACGATTTAAAAACTCGAAAAATTTATTTCCAACAAAGCCAAGGAATCAAAATTATTATATTTGGCATGGGGGGACCCATTGGGGACACTGTACTGAAGAAATGTTGGTTTTGATAGGAGAGGGAAAAACAGAGTACCTCGAGACAAAACGTCTCAGAACAAGGACGAGAACCAACAAACTTAACAAGGGACATATTGGTGGTGAGCATGAAAGCTCACCACTGCGTAACGCTGCTCCCCCTAGGGTATT
>BLFK01000731.1:249585-264585 GCA_014634185.1 Astreopora myriophthalma
GGATTGTTCATTGAAAAAAACGGTGCAAAGTAGTTTGTGACGTCAACCGATATTGAACCAAAAATTAAACGATATTGAACCAAAAATTAAACATCACAACTAGTGGAGTCGTAAAGCAACTTAGCGGGTTGAAGGCAGACAAAGCGTATGGTCCGGATGGAATTCCTCCCTGGTTTTTAAAGGAGAATGCTCAGGAAATGTCAAAGATTCTTACTGATATATATCAAGATTGTATTGATACCGGAACTGTGCCTATCCAATGGAAACACGCCAACGTATGTGCTATTCACAAGAAAGGAAAGAAAAGAAATCGGATCCTTCAAACTATAGGCACGTCTCACTTACCTGCATTGCATCAAAGGTACTTGAACATAACGTACACAGCCATGTTATGAAGCATCTTTCACAATATGGAGTGCTCACTGATTACCAACATGGTTTTAGGGCGAAACGATCAACAGAAACACAGCTCATATGCACCATTCATGATATAGCGAGTGCTATCCCGTCTAACAAAACAATTCACGCCGCAATCCTCGATTTTTCAAAAGCATTTGATAAAGTTCCCCATCGCCGACTCTTGAAGAAACTTGATTATTACGGAATTCGTGGCCCACTACATAACTGGTTCGAATCGTTTCTAACACAGCGTACCCAATCAGTGGATAATTGGGCGAGAATCTTCTGCACCCGTAGTTACGACATCCGGTGTTCCCCAAGGAACAGTATTAGGACCGCTATTGTTCTTGATGTATATAAATGATTTACCTGATGGTCTAAACTCTACTGTTAGACTTTTTGCTGATGATGCGCTGTTATATGGAACAATTTGTTGTGATGAAGACACAGCTGATCTCCAAGATGATTTGTATAGATTAGAACATTGGCGACAAAAGTGGCAGATGGAATTTAATCTGTCAAAGTGCAAAATCATGTGTTTTACAACAAGGAGGGATCCACCAAAGCGGGAATACGTATTCTGTGGAGAAATCCTGGAAGAAGTGGAAAGTCACCCTTATTTGGGGGTAGTGCTTCATAACTAAATGAAGTGGTCACCACATGTCGAAACAATCACAACTAGAGCAAATAAGGTCTTGGGACTCATCAAGCGAAACCTGTAGAACTGTCCAAAGACAGTGAAAGAAACCGCGTACAAGACTCTTGTGAGGCCAAAACTTTAGTATGCCTGTAGTGCATGGGACCCACACCACCAGAAAGATAAAGCCGCTCTAGAAAGGGTACAGCGCAAAGCAGCCCGCTTTGTCACTGGAAATTACGATCGAACAACAAGCGTGACGGAAATGCTGCAAGACCTACAGTGGGACACACTTGAAACGATGAGAAGACACGCAAGGCTCTCCACTATATATAAGATGTGCCACGGCCTCCTAGATGGGGACTGGGGCGATTATTTGATAACAAACAGAGAAAGGAGGACTCGGGGAAGCCATGATTTTAAATTATTGTACCGAAAGGACATAAAGATATTTTTAGATTTTCTTTTTTCCTAGGACAATAACTGAATGGAACAAACTTCCACAAGAAACTGTTTCCAGCCAGTCTTTTTGTATTTTTAAAAGCAAACTAATTTAGTATAATTTTTGTCAGTATTTTAGCTTTTGCTGTTATCTTTTATATTTTAGTATAGTTTTATTTATTAGTATTTTAGTAGAGTTGGCGTGATTTAGATTTAGAACCCATTCCCCTTCCTTGCTTGGTCGCGGATCAAACTATCTCCACATTTTCCACCTTTGAAAACCAGTAAAAAGGTGAGCCTTCAGGAAAAGGGTTGTAGAGCAACAAAATATGTTTGGGACAAGTGCTGAGAATTATTGCAGCGGAAAAGTATTTTGAGGGTGATAGGCACTTTAACTCTAACTCTAATCCATAACTCTATAAAAATAACTCTATGAACAGCCGTTACTCAGTTCCCTTGTACATCGCACAGTTATTAACTCTAGATTGATGTGTGTGGCCGTATTTTGTCTCTTTCTTTTTCTGTGTGATTGTAGTCGAGGATACAAATGATATCGCTGCGGGCGTCAAAGACGACTACAAAATTGCCAATTCGTCAATGACCGCGTCAAGCTGGATGCCTGGATACTACCCTCACGCAGCACGGTTGAATAGGTCAATCGGGAGGGGCTCGTGGTGTGCAGGCAGCAATGAAGCAGGGGAATACCTCCAGGTGGATATTATGGAAAAGCGGACGATATCGAAACTAGCTGTTCAAGGCGACTCGATTTATAACCACAGAATAACCCATTTCATCGCTGCCTATTCAGAAAACGGAGTGTCTTGGGAAAACTATACTGAAAACAGAGAAGTGAAGGTAAGTATTGTTCAGGGATTGAAGCAGCTTCAGCTTCTTTCAGGCAATCGACATTAGGGCCGTTGTTAACACAGCCTGTTCACGTAAAAGCATGTGTCGGTCGAGTATAGTAGTAGTTTTTATGGCTAGTCACAAAGACTGAAGGCCACAAAGGGCCTTAAGTCACAATGACTGAAGACATTAGAGTCAGAATTCAATCCTGTACTGTCTCGGCTGCGCGAGGGAAAACGCGTGAGAGCGTTGGAATTGCTCCTTCCCTAATTAATGAGAACATATCGAGATATATTTTGCCACTCATAACACAAAAGCAATTGTGACATCTCACACCGGTTTACCTAAGCTCAAATCAAGGTTACATCAAGGGTACTGCACTGCCATGTTGAAATAAATATATGTGACTGTGCTCACGTTTTTCATTTGTGACACAGCCGTACACCCCCTGTAAAAACAAAACAAAACAAAACAAAAACTGCAATTCTTTGAGTTGGAATGTGTTTTGTTTTAAAAGCATGCGAGTCGCTTATTCACCGGTGGTTCATCATCACTGCTTGAATATGTTGAAGTTTACCATCTCGATCACTTCACCTTTCGTGCTCAAAATCAGGTCCATTCTTATGAAATCCTTGCTTTTAGTTTTCTCTAATTGATCGTCTCAAGAAGTGTGTTCTTCATGATGGTAAAATTTTTTCTTGAATTCAGTTCCATTCATTAGCTGAGAGATATTGATATTAGTTGGACTGGTCAAGGGACCACTGAATGTGGGCACTGAATCCGATTCATAGGACAAGTACTGCTTACAACCATGACTCGCTTTGTTTTTCTGACCACTTTTCAAGGTGTTTTCGGCATCTTCCTCTAGTGGAACGGCTGTACACATCCTTTCAAGACCATTTAATGCCAGGAAGATCAGAATTTTGGTGACGGCTTGGTACCAATGCCCGTGTATGAGAATGGAAATATATTACAAGTGTAGGGTCTTCATTCAATATTTCTTCATGTCTTTAGTTTTTATATAATCTAGAAGTGTTGAACCAAAGCTCCCCGCATCGAACCCTTGCCTCTTCCCCCTTACCACTTCCCCTTCCCCATTTCCCCATTCCCCCCTCATCCCCATTCCCCCTCATCCCCCCCCCCTCTTTTGGAGATCTTGGTGTCAGGCGGGGCATCATTTAGTTACAAATTCCGTTTGGTATTAATCCAAGTCCAGTAGCGTTGTCCAAGGTCCCCTTGCTCCTTAATTGTTATAGTAATGAACCCGAATTGACTCTTGCGTTGCCTCGATAAACTTGGCTCGGGTTTTTATGCTTTCGCAACAAGTACAATGGGAAAAAATGGGTGGATAGTTGTAGTTCATGGAAATAATTTCTTTAGATACAAAAATGAGCTCGACCCCACATAAAATTAGATAAAAACGAGTTGTAATGTCTAGCATTGATTAATCTCTGCGATGTATAGCACTCCAAAAAAGAACTCAGCTGCAATTTCAACTGCAATTTTATTTTGTACGTTACCATAGCGGATTTAATGCTTCTCTTTATGCAACAGGTTGCAGAGATATCCTTCACTTGAGTCTCGATGAAGCCAAAAGAGGTGGCTACAAAGCATCCAGTTTTCTCGGACCCAGTTTTGAGCCGTGGCGCGCGAGCCTTTTCAATTCAAGTAAACATCACGGTTGGTGTACGGATAACAGGACAACCCCGTTTTTGCAAATTGACTTGGGAACCATCCACCAGGTCACTGGAGTGTCAACAAGGGGAGTCCCCAAAGGAATTGCGTCGACAGACTCCTGGATAGAAGAATACAGATTACAGTACAGTGAATTCGGTGATATATGGCTTGATCACGGGGAAAACAGCACTAACAAGGTACGTTTCTGCGGGCTCGTAATGAGGGGTGAGCTTGGGTGGGATCAGCTTCCCCTCCCCTTCCCTGATAATTTTAATGTGCTCCTTAGTAGCATGTTCATAGTATAGAATAGTCTTTTTTTTAAGGCTTATTTCTAGCCTTTTTCAAGTTGCCTGTATTTTAATAAAATTGCGTACGAAAATATTACCCCGCGTGTTTTTCAAGTTGAGTGTAGTCTACATTGCAGCAAAAGCCATTTTGATGCTGTTCTTGCTCAACTTTTTGGTGTGACTGTTTGAACTGTATTGTGATTGTCGATTGTACAAACCTGCTCAGATGCTAACGCAAGGTGACATCTGAGTCCTTAATACAAACCCTGTCCCGTGCAAAACGTTAACTACAAACAGTGAACATGAGTTGCTTTTGTTTGAAAATATCAAGTGAAACAACATGGTGTGACACTGTTCTGAGGAATAGACGTACCGCCTGCGTTACGCACACTAAGTCGATTCCGTTACGTTTTAATTTACGGTAATTTTAAAGAAAGCTAATAGTCGTTCGATTCCCAGGTTCCGCTCCCCCCACCCCACCCCTTCCCCGTTCAGGAAAAGGATGCTTTGCTGGGGCACTGTTCAATTTAAAAGTAGCCTTTCTGTTTTCGCTCTTCTTGGGTCGAGTTGGTACACGAGGTCTGCATTCTATGGTTTTCAGTGAGAGGGGCTTCTCAGCACAGGTGATTGGCTCACCGCGCCGCCTCAAATGTTACATCAGTCGAAACTAAAAACAAAAACAAAGCACAAAAACAAACAAACAAAAAATGGCCGACCGCAGGTCGAAGGGACCCGACGACTACTTTTTCAATAGCTGCTACCACAGGGGTAAGGGAGGGCAGCATTCCTTTTCCGGACTTTACCCCAGCGTGTTGGTCCTCATTTTGCCGACTTCATAAGGCAACACGATCTCCTGTTTGAATTTACGATAACTGACTGAGTTGAACACTCTGTCCCAGGACTTTTCGGAAAGGAGAAAATATGAAAAAGAAAAACCCATATCCTTCGATTGGATTAGAACCCGGAGCTAGAGCTTGTAGGGACGAGTTCTTACAACTAGACTACTGAGGAACATGATGTCGAGCAAATCAATGATTAGATATTTATGGATTATCACTTCTCAACAGTGTTTAAGCCCAAGCCCTGATTTTAAGATGTTAAGCTTTGTTTTGAAGTTTGGTGACTGACTATTTCAAATTACTGTCTAAAATTGTTCCTTAGCGAGTGACTATACTAGTTTACAACGAGGTGTAGGATAAACGCATTAATTCTATGATGTTTAAAAACTGAGGTTTGCGCAGCTAACGGCCTAGTGGTCTAGTGCTTAGAGGAAGGGATCCGTCATTAGACAGTCGCAGGGTTTCATTTCCCAGAATGCCCTTCAGACTTTTAGTGTTCTAAAATAACGATAATCGTAAATTCAGACCAAATTAAGAATGAACAATAAACGTAATTCAGAGAAGACAATGGGTTGCGTAAGGATGGAAGCTGAGTCAATTTCGGTGCTCCGTGAGGGAATGGAACTTGGTCTCTTGCATGGCAGACGAGAGTGACAACCACTTCACCAGCGCACCAGTTTTAGCAATAAGAAGCGGTTTATTTTCCTTACTTGATTCTTTTCTATTTGTTTTTCCTCTTAGATATACGTAGCAAACGAAGATGCATTGCTTCCAAAGTATCAAGCCACGGAATTGTATGCAAGATTTGTTCGTGTAATTCCAACCAAGTGGCAAAATGGCATATGCATGAAAGCGCAGCTCGAAGGCTGCAAAGGTTTGTAGTAATCGCCTGCGCTAAAGAGATGTCATTCATCCGAATACATTCGGGAATATATCATTTATTAATTGAGCCGGACATGTCGGTGTTTCAATGTTTGTATTGCTTAGTTAAGAATGGACAATCAATGACAGTAATTTCTCCTACTCGCGCGTGCCCCACGGCAAACGTCAATTTTCCAGATTTTAGTAGGTGAAATATGACTGGTTAGATAGTGGGAAAGGAATGTTCCGCTCGGTCAAGCAGGCGTTTGTGGGCAGGAGGAAAATACGACTCCCCTGGAAAACGACTGTGGGGGAGGCTAGAGCTAGGTATTCTGTGGTGATTCTTTACAACGTAGGTTAATTATCAGGCCGCAGTTGTTCTAAGGGTGGATAGCGCTATCACTGGATAAGCACTAGCAAAACCCATTGAGTTATCCAGCGGATAGTGGTTTTATCCAGGGGATAGCGCTATCCACCCTTCGAGCAACTGGGATCAGTTCTAAACGTAAAAATTTGCAATGCAACGTCAAGTCCTTAACTAATAAAATCATCCCGAAGCGAGAAACAGAGGTTATTATAAATGAGTATGAACGATCATTGTGCTGGCATTGAAATTATAAGAAATCTATAAACCATCTATTTCATTTTGTCCTCTGCTGCCCAACGCCTATGCTCCTCCTCAAATAGGCCATTTCCGTGTTGACGTCAGCCTCTTTTTCATAGCGAGTCTCAGTGCGAAAGTTCTGATGGTAATCAGTTTTACTTTGCATATCAATAAATGCTCTTTTTCACATGAAAGATTTCTTACTTAAACTCGCTTTGAAAAATAAAAGAGGCTGAAGTGAACTCGGCAGTGGCCCATTTGTTGTGCTGCTTTTGCGACTGTCTTTAACGCTTACTGTCACAACCTCGGACAATGGTTGCTCCAGTCGCCATTTCGTCAACAGAAATTTTCGGGCCATGTGAAATGCATACGATTGAATGAATACCTGGCATCCCTTCAACCACATAGCACGTGCGCAACTACTGCCAATTGTCCCGTCCCTATCACGCATTTTAACGAAAAACCTTTTAAAGGTTTTTTTCCTTTTTTTTTTGTTTTTGTTTTGTTTTGTTTTTTCTTCGTCTGATGGAAACTACTATCATATTTCACAATCTGCAGCATAGGATTAAGCGAAGGCGTTTTTGAGCGACGTACGAAAACCAGAAGTGAAGCGTTTTCCCTTTCAAACTGCCTTGACGCTACCACAATTTCACTGCTCAGCGTTTTTGCTCTTGTAGAGAGGATTTGCTACAAAAGTTTGGCAACAACATGCCCAGGGATACGAAAGGCCCACTTCCGGTTGACGTACTTTGCTCAAAAAACGCCTTTGCCTAAGCTCCCTCTTAAAAACCGTCAACCGTCAGAGAAGGCACCCACCACCCATTAAGGCCCTCTTCACTTTCTTTTCTTTTTTTTTTCTCCTTGTAATAAACGCACTTTATTTAAGCACCAGTCCAGTGCACCAACTCAGATTACATTACATACTTACAATGATAACATCCTTCACTTAAAGTATTTACTTACAGTTACTAATATCTACGACTACAACAGTTGCCAAAAATAACATGCACACATCAAACTACTACACCGTTTGCACAAAATTTTCGATGCTTGACCTTTTTTTCAACAAAAACACTACATTTGTTAGACAAAATGGTAATATACCTTTCAGTTTTTCTTTTTCTTTTCCTCGTACAAGGGTTAAAAACCCGCAAAGTGGGGTTTAACGTTATTCGGTGCCCTACAATAGAGTATTTACCAATAAGAATTAAATGGTTTAGGGATGACCAAGAAGAACATTCCTTTCCCTCTTTTCTTTCAGTTTACGTGAAGAAAGAATGCAGTTGCAAACTTTCTTCTGTTGAAGTTCCCAGAAACTAGTTTAGATGTACCTTTGTCGTTCTTTACTAGACATCTCGCGAATGATCGCGAGTTGGTTGTCGAGTTTTTGAATTAATTAGCCCTATACTTAATATAAATTACTGTGCGCGATCTACGACGGCGACTTCTGCGAAAACGTCATTTAAAATTGCTGGTCTCCTTTTGTTTTGTTTTATTTTGTTTGTTTGTTTGTTTGTTTTTTAGTTTATTTATTTATTTTATTGCTTGTTACTTTCTTTTTAGTATGTCATGCCCCCTTGGGAATGGAGGACGGTAGAATATTAGACGCACAGATACGAACGTCTCCTACCCTTAGTGGTCATCACAGTCCGCGTCTCAACAGTAAAAACCATTTTACGACATACCTGTGGTCACCATTTATTCAGGTAGACTTTGGACCAGCGCGAAAACGTGTTTCAGCTATAGCCGTGCAGGGCAGCCAACGTGACCACAATACGTGGACGTTTTGCATCGAGTACATGCAGGATGGGTCAGAATATTTCAGCTATGCAGAAAATGGATTGACAAGGGTGAGTTGTTTCCTATCAACACCAAGCTTTTCGCGTAGCGCGATTACAAAGGCTGTTTTCTGTGCGATAACACGTTCGGCTTAAGCGAATGTCGAATGGAGTACGTGGATAAGCCTGTTAGCACTGATGAGAAACGGTGAATTGGTGCCCAGCACCTCGGACTTTCGATATGAAGGAAACGACGACTTGCTGGGGCTGATCTTGTGTTGCAGCAGCATCTTCAATAGCATGGCGACCAGCAAAAGAAATGAAAACGTGGAAATGCAAACACAATAGCTTCAGAGACGTGCCGGTGATAGCCGCTTCAACTGTTGCAAGGTTTCGGACGAGGTCGTGTTTGTGTTTTGCTTGACGTGCTCGTGCTTTTGCTCGTACGCTTGCGCTTGTTTTTGAGTTTGCGTTTGTGCGTCTGCCTGTGTTTCTGCTTGCGCTTGTGCATGTCTTTGCGCTTGCAATTGGACATGTGGTCGTTCCCATTTGAGAAATCCGCTATGACCGACGGCAAGCCCAAGAATATGTGCAATGGTTACCTTTTCTTATTTTTCATAATTACCTCACGTCCGCTGTTCTATGATATTTCTTATTTTGAACTGATCAGGTGATCATACCTGGTTTTTTGTGTTTTTTTTTTTGGTTTGTTTGTTTTATGCCTTCTGTTTATCGAATTTAAAAGAAATGAAAATAATAAAAAAAATTGCAATTTGCACTTTTTTTTGTACCTATGTACTGTTTTGACTTAGATTTTCCAAGGCGGCGAGGACATGGATTTGGTTGTGAGACATCATTTGAGTCGCAATTTGACGACTCGTTTTATCCGCGTTATACCTCTGACGTGGAGTTATCAGCCCACCATCAGAGTCGAGTTTTATGGATGCTCAGGTATGCCTGCTACACAAGCATTATTCAGAACTCTGTAACTTCATATAACCGCTTGATTTGTTTTCGAGCAGAGGAAGATGAGGTGGTGAATTGGTTGGAAATAGCCGTTCCAAGGGCCTTTTCGCTCGTCACTCTTAAAAAAAGTTGCACAGTGACCGTAATAACTTCTGGCACGCAGGGTACACCCAATCAGACACAAAAGGAAGAAAAGGAAAAAAAAAACAAAAACAACAACAACAACACAAACAGTTGTGAGTTCTCTCATGCGTTTTTCCTCGCTTAACCCTGGTTACCTGTTATTTGCATTGCTCATTTGATTGTCTGCGTCTTTTTGATTGGCCAAAGTAATTACTTTGTTTTTACGACCCTCAATCGATAACCATTCTAGGTGAACATAGCAAATTGCTACCATCTAATTATTTAAACACACACACCTTCCGCCAACTTGCTGTCATATACTATTTTTTTCAGCCTGTGAAGATCCTTTAGGGATTGGAAAAGGCCTCTTCAATTTAACAGCTTCTTCACACCAGGGACCTGGAAACGAACCTGGACATGCGAGACTCCAAAATCCTGGGATCTGGCGCTCAAGGACAAATCAGGAGTGGGAATTTCTTCAAGTCAGCTTTGATGACGTAATGGATATTACAGGCATTGCAAGTGAAGGTGACTCAGCAGCGTGTGGGAGGGTCAGGACATTTTCCTTGTATTATTCCTTAGATGCTCTGCGTTTTGCCCAGTACATCGACTCGACGATTGGAAACGTAAGTATTAAGGATCGTTAAGTGCGGGTGACGATTCTCGTTTACTAATAGTAACAATCATTGACGGTGAGAATATGAATGAAATCATATCTGAACAGTGAAGATTAAATCAACTGAAGAACTAATCATCGCAAATGTGTGCGCAATTTTATGAAATTGCAGTTGGTCCGAGAACAATACTTCAAGTCTCCAATGAGTTTTGAACACTTAACTTTCATGGTGCTAATGCCATGTTCTAACCGAGGTATTAGTGAAGCCTTCCATTGTGAGCAGGCCAGTTTTGAGGACCCATGAGTAGCTGTTAATGAGAGAATACCGTATGAAACTGTGAAAAGTTCTGTCACACATAAAAGTCCCATATGACTGGTTTCATATGTCCATTCTCGCTCTTTCATGGCCATTTCTACAACTTTCACGACAGCGAGCACTTGTAAAACAAGAACTCTCTCAAGGTGGTAACACGTAGGTCTTTGTTACCCATACTGCATGAAACAAGCTTTTAATGGTTTACTAACCTAGATCACTGTACTTGATGAATTTTCAGTTTTAAGAAAAGCTGCGAGAGTTAACGCTATAAGATCATGTTTAAACTCTTAACGTCTGAGTGAAATTCTTACCTAAGATGTGGGTCCCGCTTATTTTTATTTTTTATTTTTGGTTTTAGTTTGTTTTGACCTTTTTTGTTTGTTTCTTAAATTTCTGTGGCAGATCGCCTCGTGTTGTACTGATTTTAGGTAATGTTTAGAATATTTTCGGTTTTGATGCTGATGTATTTTTGTCTGTTTCCTTGTTTGTTTTTGTTTTGTTTTGCTTTCCAACCCTTAGTGACACATGTCTAAATGAGATGCATAAACCTTGTGTTGGACATCACGAAGTGTCATGGTCTTCATTTTTAAAGTCTTAGCTAAGCCTAATCAAGAGATCATCAAGCCAAGAGAGTGAATTCACCATATAGGCGTCATATCCATCCTTTTTCCTCTTAAGTTACTTTTAGATCATCGTAGTTGTTACCAGTGCCTCGCGGCGGGATAACCCTCGCGCGCCTGTTGGCTCCGTTGACTGGTCTTCGTAATCGTTGTCACTGGTGTACGTAAAACTCTTACTCTAAACCCGATCTTTCGTTTGAATTATCCCCTTAATTATACCAACCAGTGTTGCAAGTTCCTCTTTCGACTTCGTTTTCCAAATCTACCGCCTACCACCTCTCTGTAATCTCGTTCATCGACAAAATGTATTTCAGACATTTTTTCAAATGTAACTCAATCCTCAATTTTTTCAAACGTATTTCATAAACTTTCAAAATGTATATCCGCATTTTTTCGCGTGGAACTCCCAAGCAAAGCCACGAAAAGCGTGCACTACGCGAACTACATCCGATAATTGGCCGCTGAGCATCTCTCTTTGTGAGCGTTTGATCTAAAAATAACTTCAGGAAAAAAAAGGATGGATAATGAGGGCTATATGAGGAATTCGCTCTCTTATCTTCATTATCTCTTGGCCTGGTATAAAAATGGTTCTAATATAAGCCGAGAAATTTCGGAGACTTGATTGGTTGATATTATCGCCATTTCCGCTTAATAGTGGTATAACAGCAAAAATGGTATAACAGCAGTGGTATAACAGCAAAAATTTCTCGGCTTCCATTATAAACAAATAATAGCATGACTTGTACGTGGTATTTGGCAATGATACCGCCTCGTGATATTTCAAAATTCTCCAAATACCACTCAATATTTGGAGAATTTTGAAATATCACTCGCGGTATTATTGCCAAATACCACTACAGGTCATGATAATATACATATAAAACTGCGTAAATAATCTCCCAGTCTGAAGTTTTAATTAAATAGTATATGCGGTCAATCCTGGACACAAGTGGTTCAACTATTAATTGTCTGTCCGTATACGTTTTGCTAGTTATGAAATAACTGAAGAAGTTTAATCTTCTTTTATCACTTTCACGCAGCAAATACCTGGTAACAATAAAGACGACAAGGCAACATTTTTCAAATTCCTGTACGTTATCAAGGCTCGGCATGTTCGTGTGAGACCATTAACATACTTTAGTAACAAGTGCATGAGGATTGAGTTATACGGCTGTCCTACCAGCGGTAAGTAAAAGAAATCTCTTGGACGCGACAACATCATTTAGTGATACAAGGGTTTATGTATTGACAGTTTAAAAAAAAAAAAATGCACGTGTCGCATGCTAGTCCAGTTTGAGAACTTGAAAAAAACATTAGAAGTGACCGTATATTACAAAATTTCTCTCGAAGTTTGTGTCTCAAGCCCTAAACAAAATCACTCCCTAACGCTACTTTGCACGCCTCGGATGCGCATTACATGAAACGCTTTTCATATGGTTTCCAAGATGCTCGCATGTTTTATTTGAATTTTAACCGAAATTACAATAATTGTGATAGACGAACCAAATCTAAAATTGTTCTTCTACTGTTTGGGAAATAAACACGAGCTCTATTAAGCTTAAATTTCCAAAGGGAACAATACGGAAATGCCACATTGCATTCTTTAACCCATTGTGCACGTTCCTCTTTTACTAATCAGAAACGGGATATTTTGTTACGTATATAATAAGCTAACTAATGTGATCGTACCCTAAAGGTTAGACAAGTAGAATTTACAAGGTACGAGTTTACTATAATTCTCGGCAATAGGAGAGTTGTGTTGTTGTGTATTTTTTCCGCAGGCCATGAGGGCATAGAGCCTCTTGGACTTGAATCTGGGAGAATTTCGAACTCTTCGATATCCGCTTCAAGCACGTTAAACCGGTTTCACAAACCAGGATATGGAAGGCTAAACACAACCATTGAAGGGGGATCTTGGTGTGCGCGTGACGCAAACACGAGTCAGTATTTTCAGGTAGACTTACATGAGGTACACAAGATAACAAACGTGGTGCTTCAAGGAAAGTATTCAGGCCACTCTGAGGAACAAGGATGGGTTACCAAGTTTTCAATTACTCATAGCAAGGATGGAATAATGTGGAATAGACACTTTGAGAAAGGACTGTTGGTGAGTGACATAAGTAATGTTTCTTTCGTTAGCTGCCTAGCCTCTAGATGATGATAACTTATCGTTATTCTCCACTGCTTTGTTCGCTGATGCAAGCTTTTAACAGTGAGTTCGTGAGAGCACCAGGCAGGTGTGATACAAGCTATCTCTCCGATTTCAATGAAACGAGCTCCCCCCGCTCCCACCCCCTCCCCCCCAATCCCGCTTTTTGGGGCCCAAATCCTCAAAATTGAAGCAAAATTAGCATCAAAATTAGAATGCTCGTGGCTACAGAATACAAATATTTTATTGTTATTTTCCCTGAAGCAAGACTGGTCCTTCGTTACCTTACCACACTAGTTTCAAATCATTTAGATTGACAGGTGCCAGTTAAGAACTGTCAACACCCACCCATGTCAACAAAGATTTTGCAAACATGAAATTTAGGTCAAGTTCTGATCCAAGTATAGAAAAAGTTCAAGATTCTTTCGGAAAACTATTTATGTTATGATTAACAGCCATCCTTGCTCTGACCAGAATAAAAATACAATTTTTGGCATCTGTTCTTTTACGTTACCAAAAGCCGTTGAAAGAACATGAACAGGGATTGTGTCAAACGGAAAGAGATCAGCAAATTAAAGAAGATAACCCATCAGTGGAGTAGTTCTTAAACGTAATTTCATAGTTAACAGGGCTGAAGTTGTCCGTTTATTTTATTTACAGACCGCAGGCAACGGTTACCAAAATAAATTTCCCACGAAATTGTTTTATAATGAACCAATTCTTAAATAACGTCAATATTCTAAAGTCATAACACGAATTTGGAAAGGAAAAAAAAACTAAAAAAAAAAAAAACTGTCATAATTGATTTGTTAAACAAAAAGTTGCTTGAATGAACTTCCCTGGCCATTATAATCTTGTTTGGGTTTTTTTCAAAACCCTGCTGAATCGTTACAGTCTTGAATCGTGTGATTTTTTGTCAACACTCACCTCACGCTCGAAGTGGCATGGAATGTTTCGTACTCAATTGTCCTTTGTCGCGTTAAATCCTTTTATCCGGAGTGTGGACTCCTGAGTCCAGTTACTGGTTTCTCCTTTAAGTTTGGTTTACACAAATCTGTGATAAATAAATAATATATTCAGCGACATCCGTTTATTTTCAATAGTGCACTTCGCACGCTAACAACGAAAACATGAACCCGTAAACTTGACCAGTGGTTACAGACCTCTGTAAAACATTAAGGGTTGAAGTTTACACTCGTTCGCAGCGATTAAGTAAACTTGGCATTATTTCTTTTATTTTCCTTGTTATCGCAAAAGAGATAACTTGCAATAAAACACCCTTCACGCTAAATGGGTCACACGGTGCGAACCGGAAATATCTGTTTTTAACAAAGATCCTTGGCCCGACAGTGGAGTGGGCATTTCTTTCCTGCGAGGCAAGACGGATGGCTTTACTTTCTTGCTCATTTGCACCTTATTCAAAGAACAAGTGTGATATTTCTACGCGTTATCCAGGGGTCAAGGAATTCTTTCCTTTGACTCCTTGTCTGAAGGATATCAGATCCCATCTTAGGACGATAAAAGTGGGTCAAAGTAGTCTTCCCACGGAGGGAGATTTAATTCTTGCCCGAACAGATTAATTTTGCGAGGATGGTGCCAGCGCACCGTGCAGAGCTTGGAACATTTTGGCGGGCTGGGAGAAAATGTGCGCACCCTCTGCTTGAAAATCGGAAAGGCAAGCCAGAGAGGGGACCTAATCTCGCAATGAGCATGGAAACAATGGCAAAGTGGAACGCACTCGTTCCGATTGGACCAGGTAAGAAAGAGAAATAGTATAATCCTGAGTCTGAACGCTATTTGGGTGACGGCTTTTTTTGCTTCGCATTTTGTTCCAAACATTG
>BLFK01000731.1:269585-278898 GCA_014634185.1 Astreopora myriophthalma
CGTATGGGATATATATTATATTTCGGTTATCGATTTGCCGTGTCATGTTTCTTTCCTACAAAATAAAAGAAACAGAACTACTCCTGTAATGGAATGCCTTGTTTAATTTTCCGATCTCTCTCCGTTTGACATAGTCCCTGTTCATGTTCTTTCAACGGCTTTTGGTAACGTAAAAGAACACATGCCAAAAAATTTATTCTTATTCTGGTCAGAGCAAGGGTGGTTGTTAATCATAATATAATTAGTTTTCCGAAAGAATGCTGAACTTTTCCTACATTTGAATCAGAACTTGACCTAAATTTCATGTTTGCAAAATCTTTGTTGACAAGGGTGGGTGTTGACAGCTCTTGACTGGCACCTGTCCATCTAAATGATTTGAAACTAGTGTGGTAAGCTAAAGAAGGACCAGTTTTCCTTCAGGGAAAAGAACGAAATTATTTGTATTCTGTAGCCAGGAACATTTCCTAATTTTCATGCTAACTTTGCTTAAATTTTGAGGATTTGGGCCCCAAAAACAACGAGGGGGAGGGGGGGGGGGAATCTAAATCCCTTGGCGAAAGTGACAAAGTCAACCCGCTTTGTCTGTAAGGGTTGTTTGGTGTATCCTTAGTTTTTGGCCAAGTTTCATTGAGATCGGAGAGAAAGCTTGTATCACACCTGGCTGGTTTGAAGAAATGATCCTCTCACTTTCAGTATTTATAGGCTGTGAAGCAAATGTTTTGCTTTATATAGCAGTTAAATGTAATTGTGGAGCCGATTACATTCGTAGTTTGTTTTCGCCTTTGAGGAATGACACAAAAGTAGGGTCGTTAGCACATGTTATATAGATCTGGATGAAATACCAAAAATCCCACGAGTGATTTCGTCACTGCCCTCAGTAAACATAATTATCAATTTTATCTTTCTTGTATGAAGATATTGACATTGTTTCAGTTACCATGAAATCAAAAAATCACTAAAGCTATTTTTCTTAATCTTTTTATTTTGGTATTTTATTGAGATCTATCAGTACATATAATTAACAGAAGAACATTGCATACCTGGCGTGGGTATGAATCGTATTTTGTGTCGATGAAATTCATGTCCACACACATCCTCTATTTTTTCTTTCTTTCTTTGTTTTTCTTTGTTTTTCTTTTTTGTACCATGTCAGTATTGACAAATTCATATCATATTACATCCCGTCAAAATCCATGTTTGACCTAGGACTCTCTCTGTACACTTTAGACCCCGGTGCAATCTAAAAAAGAAAACATTAATACTAAAAATAAATGAATAAATAAGTAAAAAAATGAAAACAAAAAAGTATAAAGCTTCTTTTTCACTCCCCCTCTTTTTTTTTTTTTATAATCACAAGACTGTACACTATTCTGGTGAACAGTAAGTGTTCTTTTTTATCGATTCATTGACTGATTTTATTATACCGCTGAGCGCTTATCTATATGATCAATTTCTCACACATTAACAAAAAAAAGAAAAACACATCAACAACAACAACCAAAACGTACAGTGATTTGGGGCATAAAGCAAGCTAAAAAAATAAAATAATTTTTCGCGTCGGTTACAGTCATCGTTTTCTTTTCTAATAAAATAATTGTCTTATCCCACAAATAGAGCATATTACAAGAGTATACAACGATTGCATTAATTGAGCCCCTTGCCTTGTCTTCGCTCCTTGCTGGCCCTCCAAGCTTCTCTAAGGATCTTTGTCTCTAATCCGACAGACTGTGACGAGCCGGGAAAACGGACTGGGGTCTCCCTATCGGGCGTTTACCTGCACAACAAGCGCAATATCACCCTCAACCTCAAATATTCTCATATATGAACTATATTAGTTTCAGTTGCCTAAACGAATATTTCACTGGCAAAACATGAAACCATTTTGTGAAATGTGTCTAATAACAGGTATTCGATGGTAACAGTCTAACTAACACAACAAGGAACTTTGAACTTACACCGCCCTTGTACACCCGTTTTGTCCGACTGCACGCCAAAGATTGGCACCTGATGATTTGCATGCGAGTGGAGCTTATTGGCTGTAAAGGTACGTTCCTGCAAAATAAAACATTCTTCCATTGTTGTTCTAAACCAGGTACAATTCAAGGTAGAACGTTCATTCTCAAGAGCAACTTATTTGCGTGGCAGCGACCGGATAAGTTGTATCGCTAAAACTACTTAATGTACTGAATCATAACAGAGGGCCGTTCCATTGTGTATTGTGGTGTGTGCACAAAAAAGAATCGTCTTTCAACAGATAAATATATATTAAGAAAGTATTATTTTTAGGTGGTAACTGCCGGGTTTTTGGGGGAAAAAAAAACGACAAAAAGAACGACAAAAAACAACAGAAAAAGATTCAGAACTTCAGCAACTTGTCAGTATAATTGCTTCGACGTCAGTAATCGGATGAGCTGAGAGAAATGGAAATGTTCAACAAATTTGTCAAAATAAGTTTGTGAATTAAATAGGCTGAACTTGAAAACACTGGGCGAACATTTTCAATTTGCAATACGCACCCGAAAGCTTCGTGCTCCTTATCGATGAACCATGGTATCTAACCTTTTCATTAGTTGTCTTGGAATTTCATGCCAGTTGAGAGATTTACCCAACATGTCCCCATTAAAATTGGTACAGCGCTTCGGACGACAAATTTGGTACCGTTAATAGCTTTTATTCTATTATATATTTTTTTAAATTTAATTAATCATTTTTAATTAATATTTTAGTTAATTTTTGACAGTCTGTAATTTTTTTTAAACTACTTACTGATGGTTATCGTTTGAATTGAGCAACCAAAGGACAAGATTTATCATCCAGATGGAATGTGGAGATTAACAACGCCCCTTGCTCTGAGTTCCTCCCTGTTGATGGGCCAATTCAAATCAAAGCGAACAGGAATTTGTCTAAATAGTGACAAAAACTGAACCAAAAAGGTTTTTTGGCCTGTTATTTAGACGGATTTTAGTCCGCACTTAAAAAAAAACCGCGTTCCAAGTCACTTTCATTTTTGGCCAATGATAGTGTACATAGGCTGTTCATTGTTGAAAACAGTGTCGAGAATGCAAGAGCAGAGGAGAAAAGCATTTATCTTCTTGAACCAACTCACTTCCAGAAAGGTGAGGAGGTAACTGGAGTGAATTTTGTAAACCGCGGTCTAAGTTAAACTTCGTTTAAATAACCGGCCCTTTGTGTTTACCAATGTTTACAGCTTGCGCAGAGCCCTTTGGCTTGGAAAGTCACCATTTAGCAGCGTCGTCTGGGTGGCCATGGTTTCCTGCAATGATACTTGACAATGACTATAGCTGGACGTCGTATCCGTATATGGACAGTGGAGAGTTCGTTCAATTGACTGTGACACCATATGGGAAAACGGTGACAGCGCTCGCTCTTCAGTCAGGCTGGTATTGGGTTAGGAGTTTTACACTGGCAACAAGTGAAGATGGCACCGAGTGGGAGGACTACATTATTGAAGGGAAATTTAAGGTATTGAGTGGTCAACAGTAGTGAAAAAACTCGTCCTTAGGGTCTCTAATTTTTCGTTCGAGGTTTCAGTAGTGGCGTATACTGGCCCATAAGGATCACTGCTACAAATGAAATAGTTGCTACAAATCTATGTTAAAAGCTGCAAATTAATGAAGGAAGTCGTGCGCGCGTATTATGATGAAAGGAACTGGGGCGAGCCAATAAAAGCCTGAGTTCAAAAGCACTACCGTGAACGACAAAGAAAGTCACCAAAGCGTGCCGTAGAGGTCTCTGAAAATGAAGAAAAGCTACGAGCCCGGTTTCATAAAAAAATACAACAATAATGCAAAAATAAACGAATTGAAACTGTCTATTTGCTTAAGGCAAACACTCTCAAGCCTATGGTACAGGGTATTACCAAAGAATAAACTGTTTTTCCCCGCAGCTTTAACTGAAGCTACTTCGCCTTTCCTCTCTTCAGCATTGATTCACCATTTGTGTCAAATGTACATGAGTTCCACGTTCAGTGTGATTGTTCTAATTCGGCTATTGTTGGCTTCAATTTCTTCTTCAACCATCAAAATGATAACTGAGAAAGCTGGAGTTCATTTGTCAAAGTTGTAAATGCCTTTTCAAATAACCAAAGCGAAGTAACAGTTGTAGTTGTTGTTGTTGTTTTTTTTGCTCATGATCTTGGAGGCTTTGTAAATAGCTGATTTGACTCAATAGCTTGTCATGGTTTGCTTCAGTCACAGGGTTAATATAATTGGGAATAAGGTTACGCAAATTAGCATGCTATGTACTTGACTTGACTATGTATAGAATTTAGACTAGTTATGATATTGTCACCCTCCTTACCGTGTATAATTCCGTTTTGTTTTTAAAGGCGAAAGAAATAAGGCTCTGACTTAAAGAAGTCTGAGAGCTAGTGATCTTTCTTTTTGCTACCTAAAAGATAGTTGGTGTGTAATGGTTTACCAGGGAATACAAATAATGCTTTGTCGCGGAATATGAAGCGAACCCGTGCGGTCCTTGGGTTTGCTAGGCGTAGGTGGTTTCAAATTTGTGAAGGAATTTTAGCTCTGAGTAAAAGCCCTTGAGTAATTTTTCTTTGCTGTAGGTGACAATAGGAGCATGTATTAGGAAAGATGTGCGCAAGTTTAGGGTTGTTTGATATAAAATGCCTGGCAGATTTTGTAGAACGCCGCAGTAAACTGTATTGATGGTCCGACTAAAGGCCGTGACCGGTACTGGAGACCCTCTGGACAGGGTTTTTTGTCAGTGAATTCTTTCAGGATAGACAGCGATTTTAGACTTTTTGCGCATCTGGTTTCTATTGAAGCAGTCCTGTTACTCAGTTGGTTGAACCCCTCTGTCTGCAGACATTTGGGGGCTGACGTTGGTTGTAAGGAAGGGTTGTGAGTCGGAGAAGGTGCGCTTGACTGGGGACTTTATTGTAGAGATTAAGAGCGGTGCCTGGCTGTCTCTCATCTGCAGGGATTGCTCAGAGTACGTCATCGTTTGCGTTGGCCGTGGTATTTCTGATAGGTTCGCTGCAGAAGACGTTGTATCAGGTTGCAAGATCGGTTTCAGAATGCAATGTTGCTTCCTTCGTCGGTTGCATGCTCTAGTGGATGAAAGAAGATTTTGACCCAATGTTTGTTGAAGATGCTTCTTTTATAGTCCTGCTGGTAACGCATCTTGTTTAATCAACCAACGAGGAGACAAGGATTTTCGATCTGCTTCGCATCGCTTGGTAAACTGAACAATATGAGCCAAGACATACGCAAATTTTAGGACCGAAAGGTGTCAGCTGAGATGGGTAGAAAAAATTCCATCATGACTCGCAGTGAATGAAAAAAAAAAAAAAAAAACTAGGTTTCTGAATTTGCCTACTTAGACATAGAAGTCCTGATTAGTACTGTGGTGGTGTAATTTTAGGAATAAAGTAGTTGTTATATTGTCACCCTCCTTACCGTATACAACTCCGTTTTGTTTTCAAAAGCGAAAGAAATAAGGCTCTGACTTAAAGTCGTCTTAAAGCTAGTCAGTGGTCTTTCTATTTTGCGACCTAAAAGATAGTTGGTATGTAATGGTTTACCAGGAAATAAAACTAATGCTCTGTCGCGGAATGTAGAGGAAAAACCAGTAATCAGCCAGAGTCCGCGCCAGTGGGGGTCATTTTTGACGGTCATTGATGTACAGCGTTGTTGTCCTTTTGTAAGAAAAGACTTGACACGTTTAGAGGAAGAACTGAATAATTCACGGTTAACAAATTGTCCCTGATGCTGTAACCTAAGGCTTTTAATACGTTGTGCAAGTGATGGTAGCTTAGAATCGCTGCTTTTATAGGTATTTATTTGGTCAATGTACTTATTTGAGTCATGATAGTTTAGAGGAAAAAATTAAAAATTGATGGTTAATAAATTGTGGAGGCGTCTATGGACTGGACTGGCTTTCTAACCTCATATCGCGACTTTTCGGGAGTATACCTTCGAAGTATCGACTGCGTATCCGCTTATCCAATCCAAACATAGGCTTTCAAACCTCGCATCTTGCCTTTTCGGGGCTATAGCTTCCAGGTGGCCTCTCCCGGCTTTTCAGGATGATCATTCTACACCGGCTGTAAAGATGCATGCCCGTGACTGATTTCTGTCACCTGATAAAATGATAGGCCATGAATCATTAATGATCTTTTGAATTTTGTGTAAAGGTGTTTCTTGGTTGTAAGTCTAAAGATGAAATTGTACGGAGATCGCTGCCAAGGAAAATTACATCACGCTACCTTCGTTTGCTTCCCCGAACTTGGCGAGGACGCAATGGACTTAGCCTGGAGCTGTACGGATGTGACGGTATGTGTGGGTAAATATTAAGTATTAAGGATGTTTTATGTTTACACGAAGGTAGGGTGAACCTGCAAGAACGGTTGCCCCATTCTTATATTTTAATTCGCGCTTTTGTTTACGTGAGAGGAAGGGTCATCTTAGGGGTGCAATTGCGCCATCAGTTTGGTAGGCTGACCCTCCTAGGAGGGCGAATATATTTCTTTTTGTATAAGCTCGATATCTGGTGATCTCTCAAGGAAGAGTTGTGATTCCTGGAACAGTGGAACCTCTGTATTCTTGCCATAACAAGATAGCCTTAGGAACAGCCCTCCGCATTTATAGCTATTGAAGGGCAAGTCGCTCCAGTTTTTATTCCTGTTGGTTGGATAGTATGGTGGGTCTTCGCTCATTTCCTTGAAAACGTCGTGGTTAGTCCAAGCAAAACAACAATGAAGTTTTCAAAAGCAAACAACAAAGAATCAAACAATTAAAACAAAACAAGCAAGAATAAAAACAGGGTAGATTTCTAGTATGAAGAAACCTTTACGTGACCTAAATGCAACCACGCCATCGCTTAACTATATTAAGCATAATTGGCGAATATGAGGAAAGCCATGTAATCAACTTGACAAAGAAAAGAAACTGTGGTGTCCTAGTTGAAAGCCAAACACGTAAGAATTTCTGCACCTCGCAGTACATTATTAGGTCAATTCCTATCTTCCATTGAGAGTATTTGTAACTGTTCCATTTTCCCTGCAAACTTGTTGCTATTTACTAGTATTATACACAATTTACACAATTTATTCAGACATATAAATATAAATATAAATATCATAGAACTGTATACCGCAAATAGCATAGCTAATCTAGGCCGTGTAGAGTTAAGATATATTCAACATAAAATAATAAATAAATATGTAATAAATATGGGAATATATAAGGAATAGCCTCCATTTGGCGCGAAAATATGCTCGGATATTTGTCCGCGGACATTATCTGTTCCGAGAAACGAACAGTTTTCCGAGAGCGAAGCTCGAGGAAAACTGTGAGCTTCGAGGAACAGATCTTGTCCAAGGACAAATATCCGAGCATGTTTTTTAAAGCCAAATTGAGGCTAGTGTGTTTATTATCCTTCAAATATTTTCGCGGTTTGAAGTTTTGGAAAGTGGGGAACATCACTTGGGAAATATTCTCGGATATTCCCCAGTTTTAGCTGGGGTATATTCAGTCACGTGACGCATTTGGACCAATCGCGTGCGAGCGAAAATATTTGATGGATTATAAATATACATATCTGCTAGATTAAATTAATACATAAAGAGAGGACAAGATCATTACATACAAAAGAAAGGAGTTAAATAAGATATATATATAAATAAATAAATATATATATATATATATATATATATAACTGCAGACGGTACTGTTTCGGCCTTCTGGGCCTCATCAGTGCAGTGCTGATGCTAGGACGAAGGCAAGACTAGGCGAATGATCCCACAGATGTGGTATCACCTAAGTCATGCCAGAGTGCTCAAACTAGAAAACTAGTGGGCTATGCGCAGTGCTAACGGCAATGACTCAACCTAGAAGAGTGCTCAATTTGGACATAAAGCAAAGCTTTGTAATGCCAAAGAGCTATATCTAACTGCAGACAGTACTGTTTCGGCCTTCTGGGCCTCATCAGTGCAGTGCTGATGCTAGGATGGGGGCAAGACTAGGTAGCCGCCCCGAATGATCCCACGCGTGTGGTATCACGTAAGTCATGCGAGAGTGCTCAAACTAGAAAACTAGTGGGCTATGCGCAGTGCTAACGGCAATGACTCATCCTGGAAGAGTGCTCAATTTGGACATAAAGCAAAGCTTTGTAATGCCAAAGAGCTATATCTAACTGCAGACAGTACTGTTTCGGCCTTCTGGGCCTCATCAGTGCAGTGCTGATGCTAGGATGGGGGCAAGACTAGGTAGTCGCTATATATTTATCTTTTAATTAAAGAATAATTTATCAGCAAGACTATAGACATCAACATAAACCCCCTCGTGCACTAAAAACTGCAACAATTTAGTCTGAAGGTGTTTTTTGAATGATTGCTTTGGTTTTGATCTTAAGAGCTCGGGAATTTTGTTCCAGATTCTAGCTCCAAGCCTTGAGAAGGATTGGTTCTGCTGTTTTGTCCATGAATGAATTACATGAAATTTACCGGCAGCCGCAGCTCTAGTGTTATAAGAATGAATCGAAGCTATCCTAGTGAATGAGTTCTTATTATTACTAGTGAATAGGTTCTTCTTATTATCATTATCATTATTGTTATTAGTATCATCATTATTATTACTGTTGCCTAAGGCCTTAGGCAACTTGTTGCCTGCGCCCTATATAGATAACCCGGTGTCCAAGACCACTGATCGGTGTGTCAATATAAATAATAATGAGGGCAGGGGACAGGACAAGCATTATTATCATTATGATTATCATTAGCCCCGCGTCCAGGAGGAAGGGTCTATAACTTTATTACTGTTATCATCATCATCATCATCACCATCATCATCATCTTCATCACCATCGTCATCACAGTTATCGTTATTGCTATTATTATTATTATTTATTTATTTTTCTCTATTACAGAGTGCGCTGATCCGTTAGGAATGGTTAGCGGCCTTATTCCAGATTCCAGTATCTTGGCTTCGTCTTACCGTTTGGGTGGAGAGCCGTGGCGAGCTCGGCTGGGGCCTGGTGCTGGTTGGATACCCTCAACTTCTTCTTCAACAGAGTATCTTGAAATTGACCTCAGTATGCCCACTGTTATTTCGTACATAGAGATTCAGGGTACTCCCAATGCTGAACGCTGGTTGAGTTTCTTTTATGTAGATTACAAGATAGACGTCAATGAGCCGTGGAAGAATTACAATCCTCGAGGTTGGGTAAGTGGGAAACTCTGGGAGAGCGACAAATTCTTGGCCAGCTAAAAGCAATAACAAAGAGCCGAACAGCTAACCAGCAGGAAAGTCAACGGGGTTAGTTTCTAGAGAAA
>BLFK01000731.1:301157-312756 GCA_014634185.1 Astreopora myriophthalma
GACAATGTTATGACGCAATTTATCATCAATAAGAGGACAGACGCATAAAACTGAAGTCAACTTGTTTTTCACAATAACAAAACCCAAAATGGTTAATTGTTGGGTTATAATAAAGGGGAAAGACGCAGTAAAAAGCCGTAAACATTAATTTTATGCAAATTGATGCGAACATTGTCAATAGATTTTCTCGCTTTCTGATTGGCTGCTTACAACAGTCAATAAAATTTCGTTGGTTAAAAATGAGTTCGCACCACAGATTTTCGCTTAAATTAAAGTATTATCTGTCTGTACTCTTATTGATGATGAAAATTAGTCAATGAACGCGCGAGAATTTATATATGTTATTTGCCGGCCGGGAGGTCCGTATTGGGAAAAATTGTGCCAGAGGTCTTTAGTACGTACTCAAGACCGAGGGCACAGTCTTTCCCAATACGGACCGACCTAGGCGGGCAAATAACGTGTTCATTTTTTTTTTCCGTAGAGTACTTTGTACTTCGTAAACTCCGCCATCCTTTTTCTTTACGTCCATGAAAAATTTGCACAAGAGTACGTTGAGGCTACCAGCTGAAATATTCTCAAGTTCTCTTACCTCTCCTATAGACGAACAGAATCTTTTCCAGACATTTATGTCATAGGCTGTTTTTTTGGTCGTATTTCCCGGCCTTTGTGCTTCAATGAAGTCTTGGATTGTTGACATTTCTTCCTCTGCACTAGTGTCGTTGCTTGTGTTTACAATGTTTTTGTTTTCTTAAAGAACGTTTTCCTCGTCGGGATAATAAAATTCATTTTCGCTATGATAGTTGTCATTATCTGAATCCATAATTCTTTGTGTCTTAGACATTTTACGTTCTTTGCAGTGAAAAAAAAAAACTGCTGGAAAAGACGCGAAAGATGGAAAATTAGTAGCGGTCCGTACGCGGGGTCCGGATGGGAAAGTCCGGACCGCTGGAGCGCGCGCAATTAGCCAATCAGACTCAAGGATTTAGGATTCCGGACCGCTCAGATGCTTGATAAAATAATAAAGACAGTTATTGTAAAAAGAAGTATTTGATCAAGCTTAAGAATTGGAGCGCGAAGCGCGAAATTTTTACATAATTTCATAAAACACGTGCTGTGAGTGTTTTGAAGGGCTTCAGAAACCGCAAAGCATTTCGTTACTTCCAATCAAGTTTTTATTTTTAACTAGCTGATTAGAAAAAAGTCAAACAAAAGAAGGTAACGTAACAAAGGACGGCAAACTATAGCTGTTTAAACTATTTGCAATCTAGTGAGACTGGAACAACAAGCAGTCAAACTGTATGAAAATTGTACTCGAGGAACTCCGGCTTGAAGACGCTTCATCCCGTCATCCCAAAACTGCTGAAGGAAAAAAAGAGGCGCTGGATAGAAGTGCTCCCTAGTCAACCCGAAGCGCTCACAAATGGGCAAAATAGGGAGGGTTAACAAAGACCCTAGGGTTAATTAACAGACTCTTTTGCCCCATTCACACCAAAGCTTAAACTCGTTTAAACGCTGTTTGTTTAAACATAGTTTAAAACTGTTTTCATCGTAAATGATGTTAACTGATTTTTATTTCGATTACAGAAATAGCCCAAGTAAAAGCACAATTTAAAATGTACCAAAATTGTGTTTAAAAACGAGCTCTTCAGTCTTCTGTGACTGAATTTCATTTCGTTAAACCTACTTTAATTAAACATGTGTTGCTGGTGTGAATGGGGCATTTGATTTAACTTTGTTTACTTTTGTCTGTCTCAGGTATTCCTCGGCAATAACAATGACTATGGCATCGTGAAAAAAGAACTCGCAGATGAAATAAGTGCCCGCTACGTCAGGTTTCTTCCCATAACGTGGGATAGTCACGTGTGCATGAAGATTGAAATATACGGTTACCTAGGTATGAATGGGCTATGACGACTATACACCATGTCTTGTCTATCCTTCCTTGTAACGTGGGTCCGCCCAAGTATAATATCTTGACCCATCCCTGGATACCTCGTGCAATACGTCATGGTATATGCAGCAGCCGTCGCTAAGAGCTGAGAGTGTTTGCGCGCTTGATCTGAATTTTTGAACCGTCTTATCTCCTAAGTTCCCCGCATGCTCACCATTAGCCGAAATCTCACAAGAAGGTTTAGGGTGTGCCCCGATCACAGGCCTTATACTGAATAGATTCCACAAAGATATTTTAATGCATTTATGCGTTCAGTTTTGCGTGATAACTATTTTTCGATTTAGAAAATTTCAATACTGCTTCTTTACAGCATGTGGCGTTCCTCTCGGTGTAAACAATGGTGAACTGACAAACGACTCCTTTGCTGCCTCCAGCTTCAGTGTGACCTATGAGCCTTGGGCCGCGCGTTTGAACCGTGTGGTTGGTGGAGGGGCCTGGTGCGCAGCTGGTGACAGGTTAGGAGAATACCTTGAGATAAACTTGGGAGAAAAGAAACGAGTGACTGGAGTATCGACCCAAGGGAAGCACGGACGGGATGCAAAGTGGGTTACAGGGTATACGCTGTATCACCGACAGTCTACAGATGGCGGTTACCTGCCATATAAATTCGACAATGGAACGATCAGGGTATGTAGATCTTATTTCATGATATCCATATAATAATCTGGCATAAACTGGCTTCTCCCCAACATTTCTGAATCTGAAATATTGAAAATACAAGATGATATTGTACCAGAGAATAGAAAGAGGACCACAAAATTTAGCCTGAAAGTTTTCAAAGGTAAAAGAAGACTTCATATTTTTGCCAACCAATAGCGGCTTTTTAAATATTCTGCCACTATTCACGTCCATTTCAAAGAATAATTATTACTTATTATTGGCTGATATCCATAGATGGATGCAAGTGAACGACCTGAAGTTGAATCGAGACAAAATTGAAATCCTTTTGATCCAGTCTAAATACAAAGCGTCTATCCCACTTTCAAGCATGCAAATTGGGAAGGATGCGATTGAAATATTTCCGAATGCGACGAATCTTGGTTTCAAATTTGATAAGTACTTATGTTGTGAAAAAATCAAGTAATCAAATCAAGCAAGTTTGCAAATCCGCGTTCTTTTATATTAGGGAATATTCCAGCATTAGGAGGGTTCTTAAGAACTCCACAGCCGAGAGTGTGGTCCACGCTTCCATAACTTCCATCAAAGTTTGACTATTGTAACTCACTGTACTATGACCTTCCAAAATATCTTCTTAGGAGACTTCAACACGTTCAAAATTCTGCAGCTAGGCTATTAACGCATACAGAAAAGTCCGAACCATTACTCTAATTTTCATTTAAGCGCATTAGCTTCCTGTCTTCTAGAGAATTAAGATCAAGATTCCTCTGCTAGTGTTTAAGTGCCTTCATAACGAGACGCCTCTATACCTGTCTGATGATATCAAGCCTAGAACAGCTACACGATCCCTAAGATCGATTGGAATTCCATGTGCTTCTTACAAGAAAAGAGATCACGTCTTGTAACGTGGCGATAGGGCTTTCAGCGTTGTTGCATGCACCCAAACTGTGGAATGACTTGCCTTGGTCTGTACTAAACATTTCAGAAGAGTCTCAAAACTAATATTCATATTTTATTTATCTCCGGACTTTTTTTTATTTTAGAGTGACTGACACAATTGGCCCTTTACATGACCTAGCCACGGGCATGGGTACTTTCTGTTACAATGATGCCTGACGAGAAACCGAGATGCCTAAACGAGACTCGCGAGAGCCTCAAAGCCTCTGTGTATCGAATTCAAAGAAACGAAACATTTCCTAGGCACTTTCCTTGTTTTCGTCTGCAGACAACTTAGCGATTATGACGAGACACAGTTGAAAACCATCGTATTGTTTTGATTTTATCGTCTACTCAGGCATAATATACTCATGCATGAGAAGGGCCTCAGAGGCCTTTTTCGATTTCTTTCCAGTCTCACCCATCTTACTGCTAGAGTGGCTAAGCCTCAGTGTCTGTAACGGAGGACCTCCTGCCAAAAAACCTCTTCTGATCAAATAATACAGCAGGCTGACCAAATCGGGCATTGCCTAAAATCTTGAGGCTATATAAGTTATTTGATGCGGTGGTCTCCCATTCTCGACACATCTTTTTTGTCAGCTTTCCATACTATTTGCTAGCTGGGCATGTCATATATTCAATCCTCTTTGTGATGATGAGAACTAGAATCGATTTTCATTCAGTATTACGTCTGTCAAACACTGACTAGAATACATCAGCAACTTTGGACAGTTGGGAGTCAATGAAGAGTGTTGCATGAGGAAGTTTTGCGCATGCAAGTTAAAAAAATACACTTAATGCTATGCAAGTTATTCTGATCCCTACGTCAGGTTTTCACTGGTAATACAGACCAATTCTCAGCAGTAACGCACGCTATTGAAATTCTGGAGGTCGTGCAATTTCTCAAGTTTGTTGTAAAATCCTGGCATATTGGAATCTGCATGAGAGTGGAAGTTCTGGGCTGTATAGGTAGGTTGCTATTTATTCCGTAAAGATGAACAAACCTGTAGTCGTATCTCACAGACAAGTTGCAGCTTTGTTGAATAGAACGTTTTCACTCACGCGACTCCAGCGGCCATATTGATTTACTTAAACGATAGCACATATTTGCATGAAAATGGAGTTTAAGTCCCTGAGGATTGTCTTGGGACACCAAAATGGCCGCTGTTTCTTTGTTTAGGTACACCAATATGGCCGCCATGACGTCATGTAAAAATGATCCATAGCTAATTCGCTGCACCTCCAATGTGAGGTCCTAGATCTATTTAACGGTTTCTACACCAGGCATATTAGTGACGTAACCACTTTATTTTCGTTTGAACATGCTTATTAATTTATCCGTTCATCTCAAGCCAAGGCTGTCGATGGAGGATACACCGAATGGTCGTCTTGGTCAGCGTGTAGTGCATCCTGTGCTGGTGGATCTCGCTCTAGACAGCGTAACTGCACAAATCCAAAACCGGATAATGGTGGGGACGATTGCGCACCTCTTGGAGTTGGCAGGGAGGTAGAAGCTTGTAACTTGGATCGATGTTCAGGTGAGACAATCGAGTTTGTTTAAGGAAAGTAGTCAATGCACCGTTGGTTTCTATTTTCAGTGGGGAAAATACAAGTAGCGATGACGAGGCGGAGTGGTACCATTGTATGAGAGTTCAAATAAAATGCAGCGAACTCTATTAAAATTAAAAGTTTGCATTTCCTATATGACATAAATATAAGAAAGCTGAAGGCGGGTCTGTTGAAAACAACTTACCCGAAAACGCCAGCACTCAAAAACACACTTACATGATGATCATCTCGATCAGGGGAGCAGGGATGGCGCAGTGGTGAGAGCACTCGCCTCCCACCAATGTGGCTCGGGTTCGATTCCCGGACTCGACGTCACATGTGGGTTGGAATGAGTTTGTTGTTGGTTCTCTTCTCTGCTCCGAGAGGTTTTTCTCCGGGTGCTCCGGTTTTCCCCTCTCCTCAAAAATCAACATTTCCAAATTCCAATTCGATCTGGATTTCAGGGGACGAATAGCCACTCTGTGGAGGTGCCACTGCAATCCCCCCCATCCCCCTATCTCCAATAAATGAAATACGTCATTTTAAAGGGATGCGTATCTGGATGGCAATTCACTCGGGTGTCCGATATCATTACATTTATTTTAGGTTTTTCTATCATAGCAACTGAAACTATTTAAAGTTCTAAAATGTTTATCTTTCCAGCCCTCAACGTGACATTTCCATTTGTCGCGGCAAGAAATACGCGAGTTACTTTCACTATAAATAACTGCTTTGGGAAAGAAATGCGTCTGGAATTTGGGGACTGTTCTGTTACACATACAAAACTTTGCGTCATTGACCACACCTACAATAGCACTGGATTGTTTGAAATTGTTTTACAGCTTCAAAACCACTCCCTCACAAGACGTCTCATCCTTGTCCAAGATCCAGTTATAGGATTTGTTATCCCAAGCATCAGTAGAGTGGTTGTCTTCGGAGATGCCACATTTCTTAATTGGAAGATTGATTCAGGCACAAATGTTCTTGTATCTGTCGATTTTGGGGACAATACAACTCAGAAAGTTACTCTTGCCTGTGTTTCAAGAACTTTAAGCGTTAATGCATCTCATGTCTATACGTCGCCAGGTGTGTTTTCCCTAATAGTATCAGCCGTGAATGAGCTGAATACCACTAAGGTGGTTCAAAATGTCTTGGTGGAAATTCCTGTTAACGTTTCTTGTCTACTTGTGGAAAACCTTGGTTCCTTCAAAAATATATACCAGAAAGATCAGATAAAAATAACCGTACAAATATTAAATGGTTCCAACCCAATTGTGTTGTTTACCATGGGGGATGGATCGAATTTTACGCAATGGTCAACTGAATTATTACACATCTATCATGAATTCGGAGAGAAGAACATTACTGTCTTTGTGTACAACAGTGTCAGCATGGTCCAAATCAAGCAGAGTGTTAATATACTTCAAGTCACTCCTATTGCAAACATTACTTTGGAAATACCAACAGCCAACGTCACTATTCCCGCGTTTATGACACTGAATATAACAAAAGGGTTTCCGTATCAGTGTCTTTGGGACCTTGGAGATGGAAATTTTCAGCAAACATCTTCCCTCCATAACGTCTCATCCCTACAACATGCGTACGACAAAACTGGCTCATTCAGTGTCCTTGTTAACTGTTCCAACAACATTGGCTTTTCCGTCGTCAGAAGGCTAGTTACAGTACAACAACCAATCAAAAACATATCTTTCACCAATGATTGTCCCAAAACGATTGACCGTCCAGTAACTTTCAATATATCTACTGCAGACAAGGGGACGAATTCGTGCTACGTCCTCAATGCTGGTGATGGAACTGTTGTCGGTTTTGGGAACACAGACTGCAGCTACGACAACATGTCGATCCAATTCACTCAGTTGCTGGGAAATCATTTCTCCTTTGAGCATGATTACTCCTCTTTAGGCCGTTATGACGTCAGCTTAAAAGCGTGGAACTTAGTTTCGGAGTTTGTATTGTATGACAGAGTGGTTATACTAAAAGTACCATGCAAATTCCCAACTATAACAGTGCCAGACTTCGTGAAGGACTTTGATTCCCGTCTAGTTGTTACACCATTGCAGACTCTTCGTTTCAGCGTATTGGTTGAAATTAAATGTAGGGCGACTAATGAGAGGGACATAACGTGGACTGTTACACCAGTTTCGGCGTCCTCCAAGGAAAAGCTGAGCAGCGGCATAGACCTTAATCCAGAAAACAGAGAACTGGAAGATGTGACCATACCCGAAAAGACCTTGTCGTATGGTGTATATGCCATCGAGTGCAATGTCAGTATGGTCGGCCAACATGAAGTGTACAGTATTGAACAGGGATATATCGAAATAAGGGGAAATGCTTTGCTACCTTTAATCGATGGAGGGAGTCTTGTTCAACGAGCATTTGGTAAGCCATGCACATTTGACGGTTCCGATTCCCGTGATCCCGATAGCGACTATTCTGGTTTGTCGTACTATTGGTTCTGCCATATTTCGTCCACGGATCTGATTCCAGTGGAATTGTTGTCACTGCTGGATGAGGCGTCTGTTGCCAATGCGACCATCTTTAACTCAACCGGTTTCTGCAAAACCCCGAGTCAAGGTATTTTGATGAGCGCTGGGTCTTCGATATCGATACATACTGGCACACTTCAACCATATTCTTCTTACGCAATTACACTGTTTGTTTCCAAAAATGTGAACCAACTTTTTCGAATTTCAAAATTTACACAAGTGGTAAGGATTGTCGATGGAGATCCACCAGCCATCATGATAAAGTGAGTAGAAGTGTATGGGATCAGAAATAAAATTGTGACGTACTTGCAACTGACGTTCCTGAGAAAAGTCACCAGGGAGTTTACGAAACGACGACGCCGACGGCTAGGAGGATGCCTTTTTACAATACAAGCTTGCGTTAATGGTATCACTCCGGAACTATTTCATGTCGTTCCACATTTAAAATGTGTAGTTAGTGTCGAGGAATTAAACTGGTATGAGCGGGTTAGAAGCGTACAGAGAGAACTGAATGTTCATCGTCATGTGCTAACGTCCTCCGCAAAACCTCAGACTTAGTAATTTCACGTCATTGTTTAGGAGATGACAGCAAAGAAATGTACCAAAGTGTAAAACGCACGTGCAGAGCGTGCAGAGCCATTGTTTTTGTTCACTTAACCTATTGTCTTGTGACGTTCTCGTTGCCGTCGGCGTCGTCGTTTCGTAAACTCCCTACTGTTTGAAGACGTGACAGAGAGATTAAAGAGCCACCAAACAATGTAATGGTCGGTTCAGAGCCCAAAAATTATTTATATACTTAGGTCACAACAACTGAGATAGTGTATGAAATGATATGGGGCAGGTCACGTGGGGAGGGTTGTGGTTATTTCACTTGTTCAGAAGTTCATGCGAGCTATTTAAAAAATCTCGATCGATTTCGTTTCTTTTTTCCCTTTTTGTTTGTTTGTTGTTGTTGTCATCATTACTTTGGCGGCTCGGGACCAGGTGAAAGAGCCACACAGCGCGTTGCGATTGGTGGATTTCGGTGTACTTTGTCGGTTTCTGTTTTCAATGCTGCGCCACCTGTCGCATACGCAAGCGCAGTAACGGCCGACGAAATACGAAGCTACTGCTAATTTTAGCCCTTATGCTTATGCTTACTTCAGGTCCGTTCCCACCTGTGAAATAAGCAGAAGCGCGAGATAAGCTCGAGATAAGCACAAACACCAGAAAGGGAAAAGTTCCTTTCCTTGTGCCTATGCTTATACTTATGCGCATTTCACGCCCGTTCCCACACGATTTTTCTTATGCTTGGGATTGTGCTTATGCTTATCGCACAAGTGGGAACCAGGCCTTAGAGATGGCAGCTACTGGTACTAAAACTCTGATGATATCCAAAAAGGGCAACCTAATTCATTTCTAGCATTTGTTTCATTGGTGCTAAGAGGCCCTTCAAGGGGAGTTTTATATTAAATGTTTCTTTCTTTCTTTATTTTTAAAGTTATAACAGCGGCTACACATATCTTTCTTCTTTTGGTTACAGATGTAAGCGAAACTGTGGCGCAACAGTTAATCCATGTGAAGGTCTGTTACTGGAAGTCAGCGTCGACATCACAGAATCAGGCACCATTACCGATACACGGTATAGGTGGAATCTCTACGAGAAAACTCGCCGAGGGGAAGCCTTTACGTGGAAAGAATTCAAAGCCACGAATGCAACAAAAAACAATCATTTGCATATACCGCGATACACTCTTCTACCTGGGTTTTCTTACAAAGTCTCCGTGACATTAATGGCGCATGGACGAACGAATGGTTACAGTGAAAACGTATACTCAGTTAATATTCCCCCACGCCAAGGAAAATGTATTGTGGACAAGCCAGTTGGATACTCTGACAAGACTGTATTTACCTTCGTGTGCGAAGGATGGATTGACAAAGATCCTCCTCTCTCTTATGAATTTCTGTATCAGACTCGTTACGGCGTGGTGTTCCTACTGTATCATGGGCTATCGTCTGTGTTCTCTACTAGACTTCCTGTTGGAGATTTCACAACAAACTTTACGCTAGATTTTAAGGTCAAGATATTTGATGCTCACGGGACGTACAATACGACAAGAGTCGATGTCCAGGTACAGTGTGATTAACCTCCTTGACTAGGATTTGAATTATTATGTTTGCGCTGGCATGTCAAACCATTACTTTTGTTCTTGTTGTCGTTGTTGTTGTTTTCCAAATTGTTTGGGTAAATGATGGCTGAAGTGATGCCAACCAGTAACTTTCACTCTGTTCGATTTCAGGTTCTTCTCAGCCAAAGCAAACGCAATAAAACCCTGTTAGAAATACAGCACTTTGTAAACAACTCCCTGCCGAATTTGTTGCTTGTGGGAAAGACACAAGAAGCTGCTCGTGAGGTGAATGCTTTTGTTTCGGTCCTCAACGCCTACGCTTTTCAGAATGCAACCGAGGGAATGGGCAAAAGACAACAGGTTCGACTATTAGATATGTTGGTATTTTTGTGTTTACCTGGTTTTAGAGTTTAGAGTTTATTGGAGTTTCACCACCAATTAAGGTGGTGGGGGCCACACAACAGGGCTTTCGCCCCAATTGATAGTGTGTCCATGAGGTCAGACCACAACACCGGGTACAGCTTGCCCTACTCTTTGCGAATAGGCCCTGAGTGTTGGTCCGGTCGGGATTCGAACCACGACCTCCCGCATGAAAGTCCAGTGCACTCTCGATTGAGCCAACTGGTCGCGGTTTTGCGTTCCATGTTAGTTTTTTTTTTCCCTTCTTTTCGCAAAATGATTCAGATTGTACGCAAAAAATGCTGGGAAGACACCATAAATCCGCCATATTGGATTTTAGAATATTTTCAAAACTGTCCTGGCTTCTCTTATCGCGCAAAATTATGCGCGGTTTTGAGAATGACTTTTCTCAAAAATTCGCATGTTGGAATTTACATTTCACTTGAAAGATGACAAATTAAGCCTTGCAACGTGCTAGATGCTATTGCATCAAATCGAAACTTGGAAAGAATCCGAGTTCCAGATGGGATTTGAACCCACGACCCTCCCTGTATTTCTTCATGGTTGGTTGTTTTTATCTCTACGCCTTCATGCATGTGACGGCGTGATGCAGTTAGCGATGTGTTATCTCCCACATATACTTTAATATGACTTCGAGATGCAGTTATGACTGAGTCGTATGTGGTGATCTGAAATTTGAATATGTGACTGTGTGATGCAGTTCTAGTCAGTACCCACATTTCACCCTTGCTCACCACAGCGGAGTCTCCAGTAGCTCAGTGGTTAGAGCATCCGAGTAGATCACGGAGGGTCGTGGGTCCAAAACTTATGTGGAACTCGGATTTTTTCTGAGTTTCCATTCGATGCAATAACATCTAGCATGTTTTATTTTTTACATTAATCTCTTGGGTGGTTAAATTAAGCTGTCCTTAAGAAACTTATAAGTTATCAAGTTGAAGACGGGAAATGTCCGTAAGTGTTCGCCGAACCTCGCGAATATATAAGTAAATAAATTTCATAAAAGTTGATTTTATTTTAGCGTCTCTAAAATACGTCAGTTGTCAAAACGTCAATTTACAAGCAGTGGAGCTGGTTTGGTTAACCTATCTTTTCACATCAGTACAAAGCTATGCATATACGAATACGTTTCAAAATCTTGTCATTAGGAACGAAGTCAAGGAGCAGTAAGGATATGATCTTTGAAACTTCTTGTCGTACAGACTTTAGACAGACATTGATTGGCATTGATGCAAATGTATAACCTTCTGAGTAAATCAGCAACTTTAGAAGTGTCTCCTGTTACCCGGTATTCCATATAGCAGCTATAAATATTAAAAGTCAACAATGTTATCACACCAAAGGTAGGTTTCTTTAACTATTTGCAGCTGCGAGTCCAAATTGTGGTGGATATTTTTCCTCGCGAAGCGAGGGCCGAAGGCCCTCGCGTAAGGAGGTTAATAAATTTGTCGGGCCGAAGGCCCGCGCTCGGGAGCTAAGCCGTGCGAATTCGAGCGGAAAATATTAACCACTTA
>BLFK01000731.1:313075-325033 GCA_014634185.1 Astreopora myriophthalma
TGAAGAATGACAATATTCACAGTTTTTTTTCGCTGTTTTGGTTGCAAATTTTGAATTTGCCGGCTTCGCTCCAAAACAAAAATACACGGGTTGGACCGTTTCCATGGAAACAGTCCGTACTGCATAATCCTGACCGAGAAAGAACCAATCAGAGCACCGGGATTTGCCTAAGACTGGCTTTGCCATATAATAATAAATATATATATATATATATACTCTCATGTTTATTCATTAAGGCCGAACGTGTAATTTCATCGAGGAGTGAAAAATTCTTATGCAAATGAACCACAGGAGCACGAACAACGAAACTCCTGAGCAACGTGAATGGCGACTTCAGATTCAGCGCGAGCAGCGAAGAAGAAGGAGACATCAGGAAACCACAGAGCATAGACAACATCGCTTGGCTCAGCAAAGACAGCACATTTTTACACTCCAAATTAACTGCCCACCCAGCCCTTGTCATGAATTTTATCTATCTTCTTTAATGTTCCACCAAAAATACAGATTTCCAGCAAGCGAACGGGTTTCAACACCGAACTCTACAACCACACTCCATACAAAAAAACAAAACAAAACAACAGCATGTTCAATGTTCACGTGATCACGTGTCAACCGCGTGATCTGTCCACGTGCTAAGAAAAATGTTCAAAATATGTAACACTAATCTAAATGTCACACAACGAACACAAAATAATCCGCGACAGCCCTAGCTTCGCGAGGTTTTGCGAGTCACGTATTTCTAGTAATATACCTAATTTATTTGGTACTTTTAATATTTCGTATTTTGTAGATGAGGACTGAAATTGGACGGATTCTAACGTCAAAACCACCGTTATCTTTATTTGATGTGAAGCAGATAGGGTCGACCTTGAGTGAAGTTATTGTCGTTAAGGAGGAGGTTCCCATAAATATTCAGGTAATTAAACATAATTAGTAGCGGGGATTTCTACCTAGGTATTCTGACTAAGCTATCTTAATAATAAAGGACGTCGTGTGAGCGCAAACATCATCCGTACCACTTTTAAAGTCAGAGGTCCATAACCCAGAAGTCTAGATCAGTCTACGGTATTATCTATTTTTAGAAGGCTAGAAGGGCTGCTGTTAGATTTGTGCCATGAATTGCATTTAGCACCAACAATCCCCTCGTGTGGCTCTTGGTTGCGGACCAGTGAGACGCGTTGTGGTTGTCAGGCCGAATCTGATTGGACATTACTTGGCGGGATCTCTATTCTAAATTTAGATCAGTAATACTCTAAACAGATAGGCCAATGCAAAATGACACAGATCGAGACTTGTGAGTCATGGACTTCTGTTAAGGTTTATTTCTTTCGCATATATAATACAGTGCAGACAATTACTCTTCCCCAAACTAACCGAAGACTAGGTCGGTCCTTCTAAAAAGAATGATGGATGGTACGGGCGTAACTGAAAATAGAAATACTCGAATGCCTCCATCAAAAGATAATAATGTGACTTAGGAAAGGAACAACGAAAAGAGGCTTACCAAGGGATGGAAAGGACCGGATCACTCTGGGAAATGTTATTTTGTGATTCCTCGTTGCAACACGGCCCAGGGAATTTCTGTCATTTCTGTCATCACTATCATTTTCACCCTGATTATCATTATCTCATCATTATTATTGCCACGGGTATTTAAATTTTTATATTTTTATATTTATATTTGCAGCTGTGTCACTGTTCATTCCAATTTTGCAGGAAAAGTGCTTAAAATCTTTCAAAGAAATGGCAGGCCTCGTCAAGAGTAAATCTGGTGACAGGTATACTCCAGCTAGTGTTATCAACGACACAGCAGTCATAGTAGAGACGGGTTTGATGAATATCATCAGGGCATCCAGTGAGTCGGCTAGAGTGTTCGGAGAGCAGGCTGTTAAGGATAAACAACTGCCTGCAAACTCTACCAAAGAAAAGGTAATAGGGAAAATGGCCAATAGTGACGTCAGTACATGTACTATGATCATACACTGTCATTTCCCTTTTAATACTTATGACAAACAACAGCGTGTTCTCTCTGGGATATTGATAACCAACACTTATTACAGTTCAAAATTCTCCAAAGACAAGTCACCGCTTTGTAGCTATAGTACAAATGAAAATATACTTAAAAGTAAATCTAGCTATACAAGAATCTTGTCTAGTTGCAATAAACCCACGACATTCCGTTCATTCCACAGCAAAATATTGGACAAGATCAGATTATTATACCATGAAAAGGCTAATCGATAATCAAACAAAATAGTACGGGCTAGTGGAGCATAGCAGATATCGGCAAAGTCCAAATGTTATTCACAGAAGGCTATGCCACGTGCTTGAGTACTTAACAAGTTGAGGTCTAAAATTAGCGGAAGTACAATACAAAACTAGCATATGCAATACAATGCGAACGTTAAACCTAAACATACTTTGATTAAAAGGAAGAATAAAATTGACTTACGTAACAGTCCCGCTTTGCCTATCTTTCCCAAACCTTCAGCGTTTTACAACTTACTCCACTGAAAATTTCTGATCCGTCCGGTGACAGGACCAACGCCAACTAACTGAAATACGGTTTTTGGGCCGAACTTTAATCCACTCTAAAATCACGTGATTATATCAGATTTAACCGAGCTTAAATTAAACATCCGGAGCGCGAACACAAAGCCACTACAACTCTAAACCAATCAAATTTCAGAAATGACTTCGCCTGTCGTTTAATTTTAGGGTGGAAAAATCTAGTTAGCCAGAAACAAATTGCGCTGGTCACAGTGATCTGTTGTTGTTTTGAGGGGGCTAGCACCTGAATATCAGGCTGTGTTGTAAATTTACAAACAGCGAATCTGCTTGTAGTTTAAGAGACTCCGGAAAGTAGAGTTAGTGTTCTGTTACCGCGGACAAGTTATTATAGAGACAGCTTCGGCTACTGTGGTGCTAGTTATCCGGAACAGCTTACCGCTCGAAGTAAGAAAAGCAGTCTCTTCGGCTTTCAAAAATCTGATTAAAGACATTTTAGTGAGGACGGCATTCATGGAAAGCAGTTTAAGAGTAACTATACTTTGATTGTACTGTATTGTTACCGTAATTTTAAATAGTTCTTCAGTTTGTATTTCGAAAAAAAAAATCATATCGTATCATATTACATCAATAAAAGAAAACGGAAAATTACAGATAAAACGGAGATAGGTATATTTCAACAGTCGCTATGCTTCTTAAAATGAAATTTGGAATTTTTCATATATTGCTCAGTGAGGATCACTCAGTCTCGGTCCCTCGCATACATACATACATACACACACACATACATACATACATACATACATACATACATACGTACATACTTTATTTATTCCAGAAGAAAACTATATATATAATTAAAACTAAGAAGAAAAATACTTCTAGAAAAGGAAGTTAACAGGTTTTCCCTATTTAAAAACTCCTTTAAAAAAAAAAAAAGAAAAAAGAAAAATATCAAGATCTTCACAATTAAATATTTAAGTAGAATTGAAGTTTTGATTTAAGATGCTGAAAGCTATCAGCTTCCACTATATCACCCGGTAATTCATTCCATAATTTTACAATCCTAACGAAGAAAAAATACTTATAACAATTCACAGAATTCCAGTGCCTCGAAATTTCTGCTGGTGCGCTGAAGCGAAATGCTACTCTCGGTGTTACGGACGCCACTGCTGCCGCTGCTTTTAATGGTACAGATAGAAACAAACAAACGTTTAGTTAACAAAAAAAAAAAAAAAGAAGAACAAAACACAAATTCCAGAAAGAAAGCTAACTATAGGTTTGAGAATATACCCGAAGCTTGTGTTTTTTGGTAGGTTACAAACTACGCGACCAGCAAGTCCAGCTACAAACGAACAAAAAAGCAAAGGAAAGCTACAAACATCCTTGAGCACATGGTGTAATGCGCACATTTTGTACATGATCTATGCTCCCATGTGGGAGTAGGGGCTGGCGCGATGACCCACAAACAAACTATTGCTAACTATAAAACATTGAGTGAAACTATAAAAATATGATCGTCTCCCTTGTTTGCTCCGATGTATTATTCTTTTGTAAACTCAGTGTGACTTCAAGATGTCATTTTAGGCAAGACAGATCACTTTGGACGCCATTGCAATGCTAGACAGTGTCACTGATACAATGAGCTCCTTAGTGACTGTGGGTGAAGAGCCGGTTGTTATGTCCAGTCCACACATGTCATTGGTTCTGCAAAAGCTGCCTCCTGATACTGTTGGAGAACACCTTGTCGGCAATGGACAAAAAGTGATGGTGCAATTTCCAAACTTTGGTGAAATGACTGATGGAAAATTGAAGGATAAAGCTGTAGTTGTACAGGTAACCAAAAACAACTGCTAAATTGGCCTAGTAAGAATAGCTATTCAGATATTTCGTCACTGTCCGATTCCTATGGGAAACGTTGTAGTGTAATTCCGATAACCTGAGATGTAAATGCGACTTGTTCTCTGGTCTATAGTTTTGAAAATTTGTAGAAGTTGCTTTAGACGGCTTAGTATACAAAGGGGCTCTTTGTTGTTGTCTGTTTTTATTTTGTTTTGTTTTGTTGTTGTTTTTTTTTGTTTGTATTTATTTGTTTTTGTTTTTTGGCTTGCCGTTTGTAATCTACAAGTCAAGTCAACAACTACTTGGGTTGATACAATTTTCCCATAGGTAACTTTGTTATCTATTTATTGGACTCTCTTAACCTCGCCCATATTCTTGGTTGAGATTGTGGAGCACTCTGACAATGTATTCGCCATCTTTTGGCAATTTGCCATTAGCTCAAACAGTTGTACGCTGATCTTCGTTTCCATTATACTTAACCGCTTCTTTAACCAGATAGCTGTTATTTAATTCATTGTATGTTTGGAATATCAGGTGCTTACGTTCCTGGACAACCCTTTTACTTGGGACGTGTCGGCCATCAATGTCTCCTCTCACGTTCTGTCTGTTCTTCTCAAAGACGAGCAGCGCAATTCGTTAAGCGTATCTGCCCTCCAAAATGACATTAGCCTCTTCATAACCAGGGACATCAAGACGCTGCCGAGGCCGATCGAGAATTTCGTTAAAGGAGAAACTCACGAAAATATGCGTTATCACAAATTTGATGTGAAGAATGTTGGAGAGCCAATGATCTTTCAGATCATGCCGGATTCGAATAAAGGAGGCTTGTTTGAGATACATTGGCGTCAGGGAGGAAAGCCAAAAAGAGGAGGCGAGAATTTTCTTATGGTATTGCCAGACTTCACTTCCTGCGTTCTTCAAGATAGCGGTCAAGAAAATTGTGACTACGATCCTTACACAGTCTTTGTTGATTCTTCGTTGACACCACTCGCTGGGGTATATTACATGGGCATTGCCAGCTATCATTCACCCAAAGCTGCCCTTAATGGTTCACACTCTCGTGAACGGAGATTGTGTAGGGAGGGTACTCGAATTAGACGTTCTTGTATCGAGTACAAGGATCCGCCTCCAAGGCCCTCTCCAACACCACAGGGTGAATATAAGATTCAGATGCCCGAGTATGACCCTGATAAGGATATCAACTATACGTTTCTCAGTTTTTCTTCTCCTTGCATGTACTGGGACATGAAAAGCGAGAAATGGACGTCCAAAGGATGCAAGGTAGGTTCAACACTTCTTGCGCCATAAATTCATATGAAGATTTAAACTCTTGTCAGAATTACTCTTAACTTATTCAACTTTGGAGGGAAATTGTATTGTAGATATCGAGGACCACCCTATTTTTCCGCCCAGCTTTATCACGCTTTTCATGTATAGTTGGTGTCAGCGAAATTGTGTTCTGTTTGAGGTTTGATTTCATTAATTTTCCTTAGTGTTCTTTTTTTGTTTGTTTGTTGGCTTCGCTTTATTTGTTTTATTTTCCAAACAGATGATCGCGTAATAAATATCTACTATTCCAGTGCAGTGTGTAGTACGTGCAATGTAAACAAAAAAAAATCCTGATTGATTTTGTTGGCATTTCTTGGCAGGTTGGAGACAAAACCCGAGCTGACCGTGCCCACTGTCTTTGCAACCACTTGACGTCATTTGGTGGGGGATTAGTGGTTGCTCCAAATCCAATTGACTTCGATAAAGTTTTCGAGGGCTTCAAGAATTTATCAGACAATGTTTCAGTTCTAGCCACCATTGTCACGGCATTTGCTCTGTATATTTTGATGGTAGTATGGTTGAGAAGAATGGATAAACGAGATAAAGCAGTTGTAAGTTTAACTCATTAACTACCTGATGTGTCTTTCAGTAAGTGATTCCCGAATCTCGGAAATAAACAAAAAGAAAAAGGTTGGGATGAGGGGAATCGGGTTATGACCATGGGATTTCTTGTTTGGCTGCTTGACCACATCGGTATGCAGGCTACTTTTGAAGAGCTAGGGCATTGTGACATGTGGCAAGTTTAACGGTCTATTTACTGAGTTGGCAGTAATCCAGTGGTAGATCATCCGAAACAGTAATCAGCTCGTGTTGGGGGAACTAGTGCGTGTCTCTTGTTTCTGAGTATATTCTGAATTGACTGAATTCGTTTAGTGGGAGTTCAAATGTATATTGCTGCCACAATCAAGGTATCTTCGTGATGATGATGATGATGATGATGACGTCCCACAACCCCGACCGTGTTGTTACCTTTGTGTTCTTGGATTTCAGGAAATACCTACAGTGATAAACCAAAGCAGTGGTGAAAATCTAAGCAACTACGAGGTAATTATCCAGACTGGTCCATGGCGGGGCTCTGGTACAACTGCAAATGTATTCATGCTTATGGTTGGCGAGGAAGGAGAGAGCGATCCGATAGCACTTAAAGATGAAACTAAAGTTATTTTCTCTCGTGGTTCTACAAATGAATTTGTCGTGTCATTACCAAGTAGTCTGGGAAAACTGCTTTACCTTAGAGTGTGGCATGACTTGTCTGGCATAAACTCATCATGGTACCTCAGTTACGTCATAGTAAGGGACACCCAATCTGAAGAGCAATATATTTTTGCATGTGACCGTTGGTTTGCCATCGAGAAAGGCGACGGCTCGGTCACTAGGGTCCTTCAAGCCAGCGACACAAAGGAACTGACTAGTTTTGGAATCCTGTTTCGTACAAAGACTTCTAAAGATATTTTTGACGGGCACCTGTGGATATCAGTGATAGGAAAACCGTCTAAGAGTAAATTTACTCGTGTTCAAAGACTGACGTGTTGTCTGTCACTTCTCTTCAGTAGCATGATTACAAACGCCATGTTTTACAACATTGACAATACGCCTGATAATTCAACTGTTACACTTGGCCCCCTTTCTTTCAGTGTCAAACAGATTATGATTGGGGTCCAGAGCAGTCTAATAGCTCTTCCGCTAAACGTCATCGTCTTGCAAATATTTAGAAATTTAAAAGAAAGACCACCACTGGGTTCAAGATACCAAATGTCATGTCCGCTCGGCAAACGTTCAATCAGTCATAGCGATTCTGCGCCAGGTGATGATGTACCTGATGAGACGGGTCAAAACGACGCTAGTCCATGCCTCCCATACTATTTTATCTACACAGCGTATGCTTTGAGTTTTCTAATTACTATGACTGCAGCGACCTTCACCCTGTTCTACAGCATGGCCTGGGGAAAGGAGATTTCAAACAACTGGCTCTCATCCATGCTAATCTCCTTCTTCCAGGACGCGTTCGTTACGCAACCTTTAAAGATATTTCTCGCGGCAATAATTCTATCTTCTATTCTGAAAAAGTTACCCAGTGACTTTACGGAAAAAAGGCGTTCAAATAGAAACACAAGTTCTCGTGTCCACCAGCTTAACCCAGTGACCTTTTACCCGGGGGAAGCAATCAAAGATATCTCTGGAATGGCTGAGCCTCCAGATGACGCTCTTATTGAGAGAGCACGGAAATATAAAATGAACGAAAGAAAAGCTTTTTCGATTTTGAAAGGAAGTCTTCTTAATTTAGTATTTCTTCTGTCCCTGGTAGCGATAAGTTATTCTGCACGAGATCCTGACGCTTACAACCAGAGTTACGCCTTGAGAAAAGTGTTCTGGAAAAAGGTAATTGCAACGATTCCTCTGTTTGTTGTTAATATCATTATCATTATCAGTATTTTTATTTGTTTTGTTTTTGTTTTCTTGTTTAATTTTTGTTTTTGTTTTTGTGTTTGTTGTTTTTTTTTTCCTTTAAGGTGCAATTGATAGCAATAACTGCCAAAGAAAGCCTTTTTGTTTGGGATTAACCATGAGATTTAAGTCCGTAAAATGGTTTCAAATACATATATACATATATCATACATTCTTCAGTGAAGTTTATTTTGCAAAATTTTCCAGTGGTCTTTCTGATACAACTAACCATTGATTGTGGGTGAAATTAGGTACCTCGTTAACAAACTTAGCTCCTTAAGGCCTTGTAAAACACACAACACCATTTCAATATTATTGCGTGTTGTTGCAACTTCTTTCATTTTTATGAGGGTGAACAAACACGTATGCAATTTTGCGACAATGTTCATTTTTCCCAGTGTGCTTTGGTGGTTTGTCTGTTTAGGCTTTGGCATGATGCTTGCCCAAAGCTATTTAACTTTGTTCGTCAAATGGTAATGGCCACCAATAGTGCGAAAATGTTCTTTGAGTTCGCTGAGTTTAGTGCTTCTTAGCGGACTGTTGGTGAATGAAGAGGAGACATTGAATCAACACTGATGAGGTTGACATGCGCCGATAACGCAACAGTGTTGTGGATGGTGCATGGTCAAACAAATCGAACATGATAAAACATTCACGAGAGCATTGGAAATGTTGCAAGAAGTTTCAATTCATGAAAGGCTTCAACTAGGTTGCAATATGTCGCACTGAACAGGGTGGCAAACAGTCGCAATATTTTCGTTGACTGGGTTCAATGCAGCGAACGTGCACGAGCGACAGTTAATTCAGGTCCTCAAAAATCGATGTGAAACAGAGACATGTTATAAAGGACCTACTGTTTTCATTTCGGAAGAGATATTGAACTTATATCCTTTTACAACTGCTTTCACTTCATCCACTTTAATTTACAATTGAATGCTGTTGATTGTACACTTGAATATTGTTATTTTTCAGGCAAATGACATAAGGAGCTTTTGGTCTTTCGTCGAATATGATTTGTTTCCATTTGTGTTTGATAAGAAGTGGTATAACGGAGAGGAAGACCAAATAGAGGGATTCACTACTGAAAAATCATTGTACATTGTTGGCATGCCACGCCTTCGACAGCTTAGAACAAAGCCAGGTATGTAAACAAATGGTGGAGCTAATTTCAATTAATACGAAGTATGGCTATTTTGTTACCATCTGGCGATCTTTTTTTCATAACATGCCATTTTAACACCAGTCCCCTGGAGTGATAAAAGAAGAAGGTAAAGCTAACTGCCAATTGTTTCAGCATATTCAAACACCTTTTCACGTTTAATGACGCCGTTTTGGTTTGGGGGCAAACAAGGCTGAAATTACCAAGAATATACATTGAACCGCTGGAACGCCGCTACGAACTTTTTGATATTGATTAATTAATTAATTGACTGATTGATTAAGTAATTTTATAAAATAATTAGGATAGTACGCGCTCTGTCATTGGTCAATAGATGTGTTCAGATGAGAGTATGTAAACACGGTTGTGACATCACACGAATTTTTATTGGTTGTGTGTTGTCAGATGCGCGTTTTGATTGGCTGGCAGGGAATATGAGCGTGTATCAAGAAAATCTATTTCAGACAAGAAGTAAATAAGCAGCATTTTCCTTCATTTGTCGAATCATTTTCGAGAAACATTTTATACAAGCAATAGAGGACTGTGTCTCGGGTTTGCATATCTTTCTCGAATTCTCCCAGCCCCCCTCGTCTTTAGATTAGGCTATGTAAACACGGAAAAAGTCCTCTATTGCTTAATTGTAGAGACATTTGTTTATTTATTTATTTATTTTTATCTTCACTTAAGGGGTCTGCAAAGGTGAATACTCCAAAGTGCTCAATATGAGCTGCGATTTGTCGTATTCATTCCTTGGAGAGCAGAATGAATTCTTCTTACCTGGTTGGGTAAAAACTGCTTACCTACAGGATTCTGCATGCCCGATTCCCTGGCGTTACCAAACAGCTACGCAACTTGGGGGAGTACAGTTCTGGAGCAGAAAAGCTATTTATAGTGGGGGAGGATTTACAGCTGACTTGGGTTACTTCATGCAACAAGGCAAAAGTGTGATACGAGATTTACAGAATTTCAATTGGATTGATAAACATAGCCGTGCGGTCTTTGTAGAGCTAACGCTGTTTAATGCCCCAGCGAACCTTTTTAGCAGTGTAACCTACCTTGTGGAGTTTACGGGAATCGGTGCAGCCTCAACCTTTTTAAGAGTTGACACATTCCGTTTGTATCAGCACGTTGGTCCTATTACCGGTGTTGTTGCAGCTTGTGAATTTATCGCCGCCGTCATTATCACTGCATTTTTCTACGTGACTTCCCGAAAGATTTTTAAGACGGGCATATCATTCTTTAAAAGTATTTGGAACGTTGTTGATGTTATTCAATTGGCATTGTGTTTCTCTGCTGTCGTCTTGTATGTCAGCCGGATTGTAAACGCGAAATGGACCGTGAACCAACTAGAGGAGAACCCTTTTGTGTTCGTTAGCTTCCAATACGCTATAAAAGCCGACGAGATTAACACTTACTTGATGGCTTCCATCGTTTTCATTGCAACCCTTAAGTTTCTTCACATTTTAAGTTTCAACAGACACATTGCTGTTCTGGCTCACACAATTTCTAAAGCCTCTAAGGGTCTGATACCGTTAGGCATAGAAGCCTTAATCGTGATCTTTGCGTTCAACATCTTCGCTTATGTCGTATTTGGCAGCAAGGTGCAAGGAATGTCCGATTTTATAACGACGTTTGAAACTACGCTGGCCATGGCATTGGGGAAAGCGTATTTTATGGACCTCCACCAAGCAGACCGTCTTCTCGGGCCATTGTTTTTCACCACGTTTGTGGTTACGATGCAGTTCTTTTTGCTCAACATGTTCATGGCAGTTGTCATGGAGTCATACAGCGATGTCAATTCCCAAATCGATGGCAATTCCTCTGAATTTGAAATGGCTGGATTTTTCGTCTCGTATTTCAAATCCATCTTCGGAAGAACTTCCGAGTTCCAGGCAGGGAAAGAAGTCTGGCGAAACCTTAAAGTGCAGCATAAAATGGTCAAGAAAAAGCAACCGAACGTTAAAGAAAATTGCCAACGACTCATGGAACGCCGTAAAACACTTAGCAAAAAGATCAAAGCTTTGCATAAACTTGACAGTGATGTTGGCCAATCGGAGCTCCATTTCGTGCAACTTTGGTCGTCGCAATGTACCTTTGGCGAAGTAGAAAGAGACCAATCCCTTCACCAAATGTTGTCAGTATACCTTTGTCACCAGATAAGGGTCTATTCTTATTCTTCAAACAAAGATTACCATGTATAAATGACGAACTTGCGTGGCTACGTTTCATCCAATTTACAATTTCTATAGCTATGAGTTGTTTTTACACACTTAACAATGAGACAAAGAGTTCGAGTTCTCTATGAGTCATTGGATATTTGACTCATGGAAAACGAGAGCGATTAGTGTAATTGTTTTAGTAGAAATCCACTCACATACTACCTTCGAATTCATTCCAATTTTTATTGATTTTGAGATTTTCAAATAAGCCGCAATTGTTTTGGTTTTGTTCAAAACGCCTGCTATTTTGCTACACCACTCTATCGCTAAAAAGATAGGGAATAGCGAGCCAGTCAGATAACAGGATTCGTGATAGCATGAGTGGATTTCTACAGAAAAACTGAATAGTAATAGATCCTTCGATATTTCGACTGATGAACAAAAAGTCTGTCTCCAGCTCACACGACTCTTCATAGCTTTCAAACTGCAATCCCCAATTGTCCCTTTTCACTGCCT
>BLFK01000731.1:327543-342543 GCA_014634185.1 Astreopora myriophthalma
CCCTACAAAGATTTGCTAATGCTATCCATTAAGAGAGAAGGGGAGGGGAAGGAGAGCAGGGGTGGTGCAGTGAGGAGAACACTCTCGCTTCTTCTTCTTCTTCTTCTTCTTCTTCTTCTTCTTCTTCTTCTTCTGCTCTAGTGTATTTGGTTTTAGTTTGTATTGTTTTGCTTTGTTTGTTTTTTTGTTCTCTCTCTCTATTTTTTCCCCGATAATCCCCACACCTACTGATGAATTGATAGATACCTTCCATTGTTTCTATTGTTTGTTGATGTTGGTTCATTGAACCAATCTCAAGAGCGGTTGAAATAACTGGGTGCTGACCCGGATTGTTTTAAGTATCATGCAAAATCGTACCATTCTGACCAAATTTGTCTTGGCACAAAGTGCATTTATGTTTATATGCAGGAAATTAAGCAACTAATTAAATCCCTGCTGCGCAACTCAGCAAGGAAAACAACTGCGCATTGTTTGTAAGCTGGTATGGCTTTCACTGTTTTAATTAATTTCGTTGAAAGAAAAGGAAGCTTAAAGAGGCTAATTCCTCTCACCGGCTCAAACGTGTGAGTCCGTCTTGACCCTCCGGAAAGCAAACAGTCATAGCTAAACGGCAAAATGTTGAAAGAAATGCTTTTCTCATCCATAAAGCAGTGAAGACGAGAAATGAAAAGCTTTTCCGTTTATTTACGGCTAATGACCACGGTAAGTGTGTAGTTAATAAATCTGTCGATGTGCACTCAAAAGTTAGTGATTGAAACTTGCCGAGGTAAAATTTCTTATAGTTCAAACAGTTGCCCTTATTCGCTGAGTGCGAACCAGACCTATGTACTTACATTAATAAGTCTAATCAAGGGAAAAAATGGAATTCGGTGAGAAATTTGACTTTATACACAAGAATTGAATCAGTTGGTGAAAATTCGCTGCTTAAGAGTTTCCAAGGTCTTCCTTTAAGAGACATCGGTTTTGTTAAATAATTAAGTAGGTTACTTTTGTAGAAGAAGCTTTCAGGTTAAGGCAGTTTCGCTGATTAAAAAGCCGATTAATTAAATATGTTCCAAGATACGCTTTCCATGACAAATTGGTCACAATATTGAGGTCCCGGTGATAGGTGTTACTCATGCAGATACAAAAGCCACACGGATTCCCGCAATAAAGGAAAGTCAGAGCTGTTTAGAATCGTGAGCAAGACATAGAGGATTTGGTCTCTTTTGTCCGTCACGTTTGGAAATTTAATCGCGAACATGGAACGCCTAAAACCCAATCCATGCTAGGTAATTAAAAATGATATATGTTTTGTCTTTCTGCGGAATAAAAGTGGCCAGCATTTAGTCAATTTAGCTCACTCCGACTCCCAAAGCTAAGCCAATGTTAGCTTTGGGAGTTGGAGGGAATCAAAATTAACTATTTCAACTTCGTGATCACTGCAATTTAACATTTGATCATTTGTTGTCACTTTTCAGGTCAACGTGGTAATTACTGCTTGGCAAAGTAAGTAAACAAAAAAGTAAAGACCCTTATGTTTACGCAAGGTGTATAGAAAGAAACGAGTCAAACAAACAACAGCGTGAAGCCCAACTTATAATTCGCTTTCGTTTAATGCTCGATAAAGAAAGGAAAACAAAACAAAACAAAAACAAACAAGCAAATAATACAAAAACAACTTCAGCCTGCCCTACTACTCAATCATTACAAGACAAAAAAAAGTACAAAAAGGAAGAAACGTTCAAACTTCTCTTTGAAGATAACGATATTTCTTGATATTAAAATCCGGCCCGTGGGCAGTATCGTAAAAAGCTGGACCGGTCACGAGCGCGTGATTAGCCAATCAGATTCGAGGATTTAGGATTCCGGCCCCCCGCTCGGATGCTTGAGAAAAAAATAAATATATGTTATTTACCGTGCTAGGTCGGTCCGTATGGGAAGAAACTGTGCCCTTGGTCTTGAGTACGGCGCTCGGCCTTCGGCCTCGGGCCGTAGTCAAGACCTCGGGCACAGTTTTTTCCCATACGGACCTCCCGCCTGATAAATAACATATATGTATTTCGCTGCAGCAGAAGACAAAATGATCATTTTCTCATTTGTTATAGGTTGTTCAGATTCCTTGGGACTATCCACCAATGAGATTTCAGACGACGCAATATCAGCCACCACGTGGCATCCTGGCAGAAGCGATCCATGGTATGGCCGGCTAAGTAACCAGTCTCGGCGCAACTGGTGCTCCGCCGTATCAGATGTCAACCAATATATTCAGGTTCTTAAACTTCAGGGTCGTCATGTATTTAAGACTTTATAGTTTAATCTCGTCTGAATTTTATATTCGCTTTAGACTTGGGGCTTTGAAAAGTAAACAACCGTCAGCAGCAATTCCTCCTGTTGTTAGACTTGTCAGTTTAATATGATGCACCAGTCTTTTTCTTTAATTTCATGTTATGAAGAACATTAGAGTTCTAGTAATTCTGTCAATAGAAAATCCCCGACGTCTGACTTGTGCAAAGTATTGGATCAATCGTGAAGATTTGGCCGTATTTATACTAGAGGACATCTAAGACGTTTAGACACATTAAACGTCTGGCCGTAAGTACGACTAATTTAAATACGGGACGCACTAAGTTCGACGGCTAGAAATCAAATTCATGATTTTCTTCAAGAGACTGGGATTTAATCACCATTTAACAGCCTCGATTGCATGTACCCTTCATTGCTAAGTGCGTCCCAGTTTAGTGCGTCTCGTCTTTATACTAGACGGCTTAGACGTCTGAGACGTCTAATTCGTCTGACAGTTAATGCGTCCACCTTAATTTCCGTATTTATACTAGTCGTCTAGGACGTCTGAGACGTCGTAGACGTGTTCTAGTACAAATACGGCCAATGAAAATATTTACAATGACCATAATATGACGGTAGAAATATCTTCATTTTTCTCTGTAGGTTGATTTAGGTCCAAAACAGAGACGAATAACCTATGTCGCGAGTCAGGGAAGTCATAATTACAATCAGTGGGTAACCAATTACAAATTGTCCTACAGCCCAGATGGTGGAAAATGGAGTTACTATGAAGAAAGAAACATATCTAGGGTAAGAACGGATTTGAGAGAACACGCCCTTGAGCATAATGGATGAACAGCACAAACGCGTGGCCAAAACGTGTATGGTCATGGTCATTTTTAAACGATCAAAGGGCCACGAGGGACCTCATGCCTAAGCCAAATATCTGCAATGCGCATATGAAATATTACGTTGGAAGTGTAATCATTGCATTGAAGTCAGTACCTTAAGCAGTTGCAAAGAAGCCTGGAAAAATATCCAGGGCCCAGTTGTTCGAAAGGTAGATAGCGCTATCCACTGGATAAATCACTATCCACAGGATAACTCAATTGGATTTGCTAGCATTTATCCGCTGGATAGCGATTTATCCGGTGGATAGCGCTATATATCCACCTTTCGAACAACTGAGGCCAGGCTCATATCTCTAGCTCAATTTATGGAATTTCATAGATTTGTTATTTTTATCGTGAATTCACCTCTTAAGGGATGTAATACGAACTGGCAATCGACCAGCTCCAAGTTTGCTTGATAGCTCAGTTGATAGAGCAGTGCGCAGCGCAATCAGACGGTCTTAGGTTCGAGGCCCGTTCGAGCTTGGATTTTTTTCGGTTAACGTAAGTTGCTGACTTCAGAGACTGCCATGATCACACTTAAATCATAATACATTTCTCCTCTTCGTTTAAGTTCCTACTTAAAATTCTCGTGTCCCAAAATTTTGTTACCCACCATACCTCTATACCACCAAAACTCCATAAAGACGCCGTCAGTTAGTGACAACTATGATTTCACCAAGGCAATTTTTCGAGCAACTTGTCTCGGAAATTTGTCGCCACACAAATTGCACGAAAAAATTGCCTAATGTAACAAACCCTGCCACACACATTTGTCACTATTCTTTTGTTGTTGACGCAATCGTTGCGAGAAGTTATACTTTCCGCAACGCGTCTCGCAATGTTGCAAGGCATTTATCCCACGTTGCGCAGTGTGTAACATATATCATGGAACTTGTGGCACAACGTTTTGCGCATCAGCAAACTAAAATGCACCTTTCACCTCTTGTGATAATCAAAAGCGAAACAAGTTGCACGAATCTTTGGCTTGTCGAGTAACTTTAGTGTAATAATAGCACCTTAAATCGAGAAAACCAAGATAGCGGATCCAAGAAGGCCGCCATTTGGAAATCATTATGTATGTCCCATGCCACGTGGGACATGCCAATGGCTCCAAATAAGTCCTCAAAGGGGCCGGTCTGGGCATACGTTTCGTAGGCTAACCTATAACTGTTATGATTTTTTTCTCTGTAAGATTTTTAGGGGAAACACTGATCGTTGGACAGAAGTCAAGCAACGAATTGATCCTCCTATAACGGCGATAGCGTTAAGGTTTCACCCAACATCGTGGAGTGGAGATATGTGCATGAGGGTTGAAGCTTATGGATGCGACGGTGAATTCAATAATAGGAGCAAGGAGCACTAATGAGTTTAGTTTAAAGTGCACCTAACCCCCAAAATATTTTCTTTGGCAAAAGTTAACTTTTCACGAAAATGTTCATCTATTCGAAATTCCGCTTTCAGTACAACGTCGTTCTCACCGTCTTTCATCTGCCCACCCCAGAGGGGAATTCCTCTCCTCGCTCCCTCTGTTGTGGAGAGATAAGACACCGTGGGAACGAGGTTGCTTTTAATACTACTCCGTTGAAGCTAGTAAAACTAGCAGTCATTTGGCGTGAGACGCATAGCTCTATTCCTTATTCGACGTTAAAACTGCTTTGCAATGGAAAAAATATATCTTTAAAAAATGAAACGGTGTAAAGCAGTTCGTGACGTAAAATAACGAATAGACTCCTAGCACACTGGCTCGGCCGTGGGCCAAATGACTGCCAGTTTTCTTAAAGCCTGGTTTCCATGTGATCTGTAACGGTCTGGGGCGGTCTGCGACACGATATCTGTCTTCATAGGAAGTATCCCAGGTGATTGTAGATACTACAGATAAATATTTCCATTTAATCTTAAGCGATCATAGACAAGCGATGATTTTAGTGGAAAACTACGCCAAGCCTTTATCTTACGTTTGTTTAAACAACACTTGCAACCTGTATGAATTGGAACAATGGCGTGTCGCCAATATGCAGCCGCAGATCATCTTAGACGAACGCTTCCGACAGATGATATCTTAGCCGGAGGCGTCGTAACAGTCGGATTCAACTTGTCTGATCACCCATACCATGTGCGCTATACGCCGAGGAAAAACGTTTCTATATGTCTGCTACCTGACGAGACATATACAATGAGCTCACTCAAAGCAGTATCTTGCAAACAGTCATGGACTTTTATGTGGGGAGCATGGTGGAACGAAATGCCAAAAGAATACATTGAACACGAAAAAAGTATACGGTTGAATGTCAAAGAAAATTTGTCAAAAATCTATGCAAAACGCTAGCTTGAAAACTAAAATCTAAAGCTGAAGAAGAAAAACAAAACTATTTAAATACGTCATGAGCGTGAAAGTGAGAAGCGAACAAAAGAAAACGAAACGTTGAATTAAGGAAAAACAAGCGATAATGAGCGAAACATATGCGATAATGAATGAAACATTGAAAAATCTGATGTCTTTTAATCAGAGGATGAAGGATAAAAAAGATGAGGTTTTTTTTCCGGGAGGAGGATAGATTAGAACTTCTTGTTTGCACAACAGCTTTTGCAAAAGGAGAGGCTGAATGAGCTGAAATAAAGAAATGAAATTAAAAGAAAGCATAGGTTTAATTAATGCATCTTCCATTGTCATGAACAGTATACGTTTAGAAAAGTGCGAGTGACAAGTCTAGAATCCAGACTCCAAAAATGCTTACTTCTTTAGTTGGTACGATTATAATTTGTCTCCACTTTTTGAAGAAAAATCGGACACAAAAGTAATCTTACTTGCCACATTGAACGTCGAATAGTTGACATTTTTATCTAATTTCGATCATGTTAACATTGAAATTCATTTTAAACTCGATTGAAACGTTGCCATGTTAAGAAGATACCAAACCACTCTCGAAGAAAATATATTTGTCAATTATTTTCCATTCTTAACTAAGCAATCGTACCCAAAGACACGTATTTGAACCTTGAGCTGTTGACAGCAATGGCACTGATGTCACTGAAGGACTGGAAAAGTAGGCAGCCTAGTCCTCCAATATAGCTAATCCTAGGCCATAGACCTTTATAACAGTGACATAATAGCGACTAACACTGATAACAACAAAACAGGAAGGTTTACGCGAGGGCAAAAAACAAACAAACAGACAAACAAACAACAAAACAAAACCCTTTTATGGCCCCTCAATGTTAATGTCATGTTTATTTCTTTTATTTCGTTGAGTCTATATCATTATGTTGTTATACAGCTAACTTGAACCGGTCTTAGGGAGCGATAGTTCTAAATATCACCTTGTATGTACCTAAATTTTAATGATACTACCGAATATACGGGGCGCGTTGCGTTCGACCAAAATTTCCGAAAATTCCGCTAAGAAATCGAATGGAACAGAAAATTTCCGTAAACTCATTTCGAAAATTCTGGTCAAGCTCTCGACGTTTTCCATTTTCCGGGAAATTTGGAAATTCTGGAAATTTTATGTTCCATTTGGCGTTTCTACTCCATACGACTCGGTCTTAGTTGCCCCAGCCGTAAATGTTGCCTCGACGAAGCTTGCAAGATGGTCCTCCAATTTAAATCTTGGCGGGAATTGCACCCTAGCGGGAATGGAACGAGACCGGTTCAGTCATGCGGAAAATACTGTCCCATTCAACACGAAAAAGTTTCGGAAATTCTTTCCGGAAATTTTGGTCGAATGAAAGGCGCCCACGATGTCCTCCTAACGTCAATTTCCTCTGTTACTTGCATGTTAAGTACTCTCAGAGGCGTTTGGTGTTGAACACGACTCCGTAGTAAAGGACGAGTACATCAGAGCTTCACATGACAGAGATAGCGCCTCTGCGGCGCGAAACGGTCGGCTAAATTTAATGTCAGCTGCGTGGGCAGCAGATGAACGTTTCGGAACCACCTACTTGGAAATTTCTTTTGGACGACGACTGAGCATGTTCACTGCTGTAGCAACCCAGGGGAGTGCAAGCAAACAAGAGTGGGTGAAAACATACAAATTGAGTTTCAGTAGATGGGGCGAAGAATGGATGGTGTACACTGAGGATGGACAACCTATGGTGAGATGGAGTTAAGGTGGCTCGAAACATATTCTTTTGCCTTTTAGTTCATCATTTTAAAATTATAATTTCGAATAGAACACATTCTCCGATTTCTTTCACGCAACACCGTAAGGTCAGGATAAGATGGTCTACTTTTGCAACGGTTCCCATGGTTACTTATCGTATAGTTACGATGGCCGTTACCATGGCGATGTTCACGCAATGCCCATTGCGTCCAAACCTCGTCAGGCATTTGAGAGCTAAGCAAAATTATTTTTTTTCCGTTTCGATTTTTTTCCTAAAGGGGCAACCCCCTCCCAAAGAAAAGAAGTGAATCAATCAATAAATCAATCAATAAATCAAGCAGTAAATAAATAAACAAATAAGTAAACATAGAGAAAGTTCGAAAGCTAGATACATGACTTTTGACTGAGATTGGGGAAAACGATTATTTTTGGAACTATATATAATAACATGCCTTTTAGCTTTTGATGCAAATATCTAGCTGGTTTTGTTCTGGCTGATTTTCTCTGCCATCATTATTGAATGCTCGGATCCAGCATTGTGAGTACTTAGATTAGTCATCACTCACGATTTATTTTTGTTTTCTTTGTCAATGGTTTTAAATTAAGGTATTCAGTGGCAACAGGGATCAAAACACAATTGTCAAGAATCATCTACGACATAATGTCACCGCCTTACTGATTCGTTTCTTGCCTCAGACGTGGTATAATACCATTGCTATGAGGGTGGAAGTGTACGGGGCCAAAGGTATAGTTTAATTTGTTGACGTGTGGTGCTCGCAGCAAATATGTCCGGGATTGCATTTAATGAGATACACGCTTCATTTTGATAAGTTACAAAGTGTCCTGTTAAAGATACTATGCCAGCTTTTAATTCTTAAAGTAACCGAATGGCTAAACAAAGAACTGAACTGAAATAAAGAACTGAAATGGGCGCATGTGCATTGTAGTACAGTTTTGGGCTAATATGCTGACTGATTCGTCAAAGGTGATTTTCCGCCATTGCTATGCCTGCTTTTTTTGAACTCATGGAAACAGACCGTGCCATGGTGAGTTGCGCTACTTTGAGTCCGTGGAATAACCGCCCTTTAATTTCGCCAAGATCCAGTAGGAATAAAAAATTCTGCCTTCCCAAAACGTGCTGTTATGTTCTCTTTCCCAAAACTTGCGTTTGGTGGTGTTATTGTAATATATTCTTTTTCGGCTCCTGTCAGCACGATGGCCGCGCAGAGGTGACATCACAAATCGACGGAAATATTGCTCCAGCAGCAAAAACGTACACTGAAAAATATCTCAACAAACAGCCTCTCCAATTCCCAAACAAGGTTTCTTACAGGAAAATGTCGCCAATTTTTCTCAAGATTGAAAGTGATCGAACGCGATGGAAACAGTTGCGGGAATTCTCCAACGGGAGATATCGAACTGACGTTCTCAAGTGGAGCAAGAAAACTTGCTTTTGATGGAATTTCGAGCAGTTCTGTATTTTATAATAATTGCTTTTTGTGGCAATTGTATCTGCAGAACTTTAAACCCTGGCCAAGAGGAGTAGCAAGTCGACATCGCAAGATTCAAACTTGCGCCGATACCTTGCGACGCCGTTTGACCCAGCGACTTTAGTGCACTTGCACTTGCTTCGATGACTTCCATTCACTTTGATTGGGCTCAAATTTCCAAGAAAATTGACGCAAACGCTGGCGGTGAACACATGCGGGTGCTTTCAAGTCCGTTTGGCCACCAGCGTTGGTACGCAAGTTGATGTTCCCCCCAAACTTGCGATGATGTTCAACTCCTTTTGGCCAGGGCCTTAGAGAATTTTGGGAGAGCACTACAAGGCATAACATGCGGGTATACGTGATTAATCTACTTGCATTAAATTCCATTCGAGTCAGGCAGTTAAAACGTTATGGTTATCATGATTGTTTTTCTATATAAAGGGGTTTGCCATGAGCCCCTTGGTTCTGAAAGTGGGGACCTACCTAACCTGCAGTTTACCTCCTCGAGTCACGCTGGAACAGGGAAAGAACCCTGGAAAGGTCGCCTTAATGGAGTGGAGGCCTGGTGCGCAGGAAGTAACACCAACAAACAATATCTTCAAATTGACTTAGGAAAAGTGCACACTGTTTCTGGCGTCGCCTCTCAGGGTCACCCTGTCAGTAGCCACTGGGTAAGACAATACAGACTGTCTTACAGCACCGATAGTGTGATCTGGAGGATGGCCCTTACAGAAAACAGTTCGAAGGTTTGGACACTTGTTACCGATAAGCTTAACGCGGCAAAGTTTAAAGTATAGAGATGCTTCCAAATGAAATAAATCCATACGAGTAAATCCTCTTGGTGTCATTTCTCATTGTTTGTTCTGTTTTGTTTGATTTCTTGTGTCTACTTTTTTGGTCTTTCTTTAATTTGCCACTTCCCTTTCAGACCGTATCTGGCAATTCTGACGGCAAATCGGTAAAGAATGTATATCTGTACAAGCACGTAACGGCCAGATTTCTGAGATTTCTTCCCCAGTCGTGGAATGGGAACATTTGCTTGAGGGTTGAGGTATATGGCTGTGAAGGTAAGTTGAAGTAGACATGCAGCAAACATACAGTAACTTCTCTTAGACGATCAGCATCGCATGGCACAATGAAAATCAGAGAATCTCCATAGAGCGCATTTGTCTTATTTAGAATCTAGTGAATGCGGTAATATTCCGTGAAAAAGCACTTGTTGTGTTAAGTGTGGCACATAAAGGGCCTCCTGTGTCAGGATAATGCTCACATGTTCCCTCACAGAGACAGTTCCCTTCTCGTATGGATATCTTTAGTGATGCCGTTAAGCTTCCAATGTTCATCCTTTCATTTTCGTTTCTTTGACTGTTTTTCTCTGTCGTTATCCTTCGAAACAAGGTAGCTGCTAACCGAACTTTATCTCGACCCGCGTTTTGTTCCTTCCTTTTTGTTTTTCAGAGTAATTGTGACAATTTTAAAGCCTTATCGGGTCTATGGAAAAGGATTTCCAACCCATAAGACCACTTTGAACAAAGGTCCACCGGACCAGAAATCAAATCACCACCATACGCAACGGATCGACACAGGCCTTTTAAAAGGTGGTTAACTGGTCCCAGTTGTTCAAAGCCGGGCCCGACGAACTTATCCAGTGGATAAGTCACTACCCAGCAATGTTAATATGCGGAAAGATTTCTGCATTCCCACTCGTAATAATGAATACACGCACAAGTTGCAAGGCTATGTTTAGGGGATTAACTAAAAACATAATTTTATTTATTTTTTAAATTCGGGTGACATTTTATACCCTGGATAAAGTTATACGACTTTTAATTAACAACCAAGGCCTGGGATTTTAAAGGCTTCAGGTACTTACTATTTTGACGAAATATATGTCGTTTTTTTATGACCTTTTGTTGACGGGTGTTGATTAGAATACTAAACTATCTCTTTCCTTTTCTGTCTTTTTGTTTTCCTTGCTTTGTTTAACGCTGTTTTTAACATCCCGTGGTATTGTTCCAGTGCCATGCCAAACGAAGAAAAATAATAATAATAATAATAATAATAATAATAAAATGAGTTACGGTATACTACCCAATCAGGATACGATACTATATAAGGTACAGATGACTTACGTTTTTGGCCCCGACTCCGTTTTCAATCGGCTTTGCCACCAATAGTTACCTGTTTCGTCATTGCTCTGTGGCATTTTGAAGCTACCCAATAATTTACATCTATCAATATTGAGCTGGATCTTGCGATCCAGTTTCAGTGTTCGGTAGTGTGACCTGGGCTTTGAGTAACAGGTTTTCATTTCCAGATTGCGACCATCCGCTTGGCTTGCAACGAGGCATCGTTCCAAATGAAGCATTTTCAGCTTTGTCGTGGTACGACGTAGACCACGAGCCTTGGCTTGCTCGGCTTTACAGTAGAGAAGGTGAGGGAGCCTGGTGCGCTCTTGAAAATGATGGTAGCCAGTATCTCCAAGTCGACCTTGGCCAAACTCACATCGTCACAGGCGTGGCTGTTCAGGGGAAATACGAGATATCTGACTGGGCGATACGCTTTCGAGCCTGGGTAACAAGTTTCAGTTTGTCATTCAGTGATGATGGTATAACCTGGACAAATTACGCTGAGGAGGCAGACACGAAAAAGGTCAGAAAACCCGAGAATAAACGCAGCCCTTTGGAACCCATAATATCACTGGATAAGTTTGTTCTTTTCTGAGTTATGGTGCAATAGTTTTATTATTGGCCGTTTGTTTGGGTCCGTCTTATTATCAGGCTGTTCCGCAAAAACCTCTCCCTGGATAACAAAGGTCAACGACGAATAATTACAAATTTTACATTTGTTCATGAGTCACAAATTCCATTTCAACAGAGGATACGCGGAAATCAACTTGACAATACTTTGCATGAAGCTGCAATCGAGTGCCATGGCCTAACCACTCTGTAGGAACGGGGTTATACAGCACCATCCAATAAATTTATGCCGAATATTAAAGCCTTGGATTTCCTATCACAGCTGTTGCCTCGGCACACGAGTAGTATAGGAATTGGGGTCAAGAGCACACTTATGGAAAAAAACACCAAAAACCACATAAATATATCCAAAGTTGGTTACCAGCACACATGTAAAAAAACACCAAAAACTATGAAAATATATTCGAAATATATTTTCATCCCAAATTCCCAAGGTCGAGATCCCAAGGTCACAAGCACATTCTAAGAAAAACATGGTCTAAATTCTTTGAATTTTATAGTGTCCGTATGCAAGACTGTTTATTCCATTTTCTAATATATGTCTTTTGTCATCGAAGCAGCTGAGTGAAGATTTATTGATCTCATAGCTTCCGAGTTGGTGGTTTTGGCTTCTTATGGTTTTCATTGTGTGATTGATTTGTTTGTTGTTAATTAACACGTCTTTGTAATTTTCATGTTTTATGTTGTTGTTTATTATATTCGTTTTTATTCCTTTGGCTGTCTTCCCTCCTTTTTTGTTGTCTTTCATATAGCAGTACATTATTTTTTGATCGCAGTCCAATGAATTCGACTATGGGAATGCTGGAGACTTCATCTTTGAATTTGCCAATTACTTTCTTATTGGTTTGATCGAAATATGGAGAATCTTGTGGATAATCACTGTTATCAACTTTGTCTTTGTCTTTCCAAAAATCTTAGTACACATCTTCAGCTTCAATATCATAAGTTAAACTATCTGTGTCAGTGAAAAGCAGCTTGGATTTGTTTCCATGTGTATTTTTGATGTAGTTATAATGAAAATCATACATTAACGTCTTACTTAGATACAGAATGCACATACCCACATATGCCAGCTTATTTAGGGTTAGTGTTTCTTTGATCTTATGCACAGCTACTAGATTTTCATTGAAGATAATACTGCTAATGTAGGTTGGTTTAGCAACCATTTTTGATAGCTTTTTCTTGTCAGTCACCAATCTGACATCTACTCTCTTTCTTATGTTTTCCATTGTTTTTCCAAATACACTATTGTTCATTAGCTTGAAGAAATCTTTCTCGAAAGCATTTTTAGCATTGGTTCTTTTATGAGTGTTGAAGTCGATATATTGCTTTAGCCAAGGTGATTGGTCAAACTCCAGTGTTCTATGGACTCTGGTTAATTTCAAACCGAGATCATATAATTCAAGCTTCCTATGATGGAGCACATATTTTTCTTTCTTCTTCAAGGTTGGGATTAGTTTATGTACTAATCCTGTTGATATTTTGTATTTGTTGGCTATTTTTTGCAATACTCTGACAACATATTTTCGGTTACTTTTATCTTTTCTGGTGCTAGAGGATAGTCATTATGTAGGTCATGTAATTCTTCTGGGTATTCTTGATGTAATTCTAGTATTATGCCTTTGGAGCTATCTTCTGTGTATTTGGATAAATCCAATTGATTTTCAGGTATCCATCTAAAACCTCCAGTTGGTAAATACTGACTCATTGCCCAACCACATAAGTTATTAGCATCTAGATACATGATACACTTTGAAGGTGCCTTCTCACCATATGATTTGATGTATTTGTTATTTGCTTCTCCATAATTGGCAATATAAGATATTCCACCACGCATTCCTTTCTCAATGAATTGAAACATGTCCATGTCAACCATAAGTTCAAGTTTAATATCAGTCATTTTCAACACAGCATCCCAACTCAAACCAGGACTGGTGAAGTAATGACATGGATCTAGTTTATAGTATTCTAAGCATGTCTTCCTGAAATTCTCAAACACATCAGCTAATAGAAAGATGTCAGATTTAAGATATAGATCATGGTACTCACCCATATCTTTAAGAGAGAATGAATCCCATACACTTTGAGCAGGTTTATAATCTTCATCACTGATGTGTTCATTATTCATGATGCTGAAGACATCTTTTGATGGTAGCTCTTCATTGAATTTGTCAAAGCTATCCATGAAGTCGTATGGATAAACTCTTTTTTGGAACATTAAATCTAACTTTTTACATTTGAATTCTTGAGAGGTATATTTTCCTGATTCTTTTGGTAGATTGCTGACTAATTTTTCGAGACTGGAACTCATGAATTGAAAACTATCAATAAAGGTAAGATGATTACCCAACATTAAAGCCATATGTTTCTCCATGTTGTTGGGGATTGCGTTGATGTTCATTTCACACCATTCATCTTTGTTATTTTTGTATTTATTGTTCTTGACTATTTCACCGATTTCTTGCATTATAAGTCCTTGCCACGCGACTGATGGCTCTATGGCAGGGTGGCACAGTCACGAAACGTTAAGCCCAGTACGGGTAAGCAAAAGAGCAACTTAGCCTGCGTCTACTGCGTCAGCTTTTGTTCTCGTTCGGCGCGATCAATTTTCAATTTTTGATTTTGCTCAATGAATTTTCGATTTTCCATTAAGAACAAAATTAAAAATAGAATCGATTTTTCAATGTTTGTTTCTAAAAGCCGATTGATTTCCTGTAACGATATTCTATTTTTCATTCATATAAAACCTAAGAAATGGCAAAATAATGTTAAATAAAGCAGTACTTTAAATTTACCATTTGAAATATCAGTGTTTTTCTAGAATATTGTAATTTTGTTTCAAAAAACAGAGACGAACTGATAAATAAAGAAAAACGAAAAGCAAAATTTCATCTTCGTTCTAAATTGAAAATGAAATGGACGAATGACACACGGACCCTTCATAGCTCAGTTGGTAAGAGCACTGCACCGGCATCGCAGAGGTCGTGGGTTCGAATCCCGTTGTAGTCCCTTGAATTTTTCAAGTGCACATAGACAATTGCTTAAAATTGTCCAGAAAGTGTGAGGATCATTTCTTCAGTTCAGACAATTATATTTGCGACATTACCCCCATTATTGATAAATATTTATTAAAATATGATAAAATCTTCACTGATTAATGATCAAATTAATTTTATCACCTATCAACAATAGGATGTCTTTCCAATATTGATCATAGATAGCCATTGTTTTCTTTGATTTAGACTTTGATATTTCTTTTTCAGCTGGTGAATTCAACATGTTTAATAATCGTTTTAAAACATAGTCTATATTAATCATACGTTTTCGATCACCATTTATCTGTGGAAGTATTTTATTTATCTCATCAAAAATCCGTATTATTTTATCCGTGTCCTCAAATGAAATTTGAATTCCTTTTTTGCTACTTAGAGAACAGATTTTGTTGTGTAGATGATATTTTCTATGGTATATTGATTTTCTTACAATCTTTGTC
>BLFK01000731.1:347543-361565 GCA_014634185.1 Astreopora myriophthalma
CGTTGAGGTGGATTCCAATAAAAGTTAGGCATCTTAGAGTTGTGCATCATCAAAGCATGACAACGCACACAGCCATTTTGTCCCGTTCCACTACTAGTATACTAGTATTAGAAATTTGCGAGTCTGTATGTGCGCAGTGACGTCCTAAGCCTGCAATCAGCTGCTGCAACAAGGCAGTCAAAATAGCAGACCTCCATTGAGTGGTCAATGCGGCCTTTCACGCCTTCATAAAGACGTCAAAATTTAAGTAACCTCCCAAATGCTGGAATTTACTTCCTTTATCTTGGTTATGTACTGCAAGTTAAGATGTAAACAAAAACAAAAACAAAACAAACAACCAAAAAAAATCGCTGGTGGCCTTTTGTTCTCCTTCAAGTTTCCAGGAGCAGCTGTCGTTGACTTGTTGGAGCACCTATCACAGTTTATTATTCCAAAAAAGCATAATTAATCGTTTGAATGGATGATTAATTGATCGATTGATCGATAGATTGATCAATCGATTTATTACATAACTGAGAAAATTACTTTTTTATGATTGGCTGAGAGCAGGTAAATGTATCATTAATTTATAATTTGCACTCCAGTGCAAGTCCAGGTTGCCGTGGTAACGGATGTGACGTGTGCCGGCGATAATTTTAAAAACAATCAAAATGGCCGGGCGTTTTTCTTTTTCAAACGCTGCACCGTTAGAAGAAACAACAGGCAACCCATGTTAACACAACCAAAAGTACCACCAATTGGAAGATAGTTTGGAGAAATTGGGCGGAATCACGAGGACATAATGTAAAGCTAGAAGAGTATTCTGCAAGTGAACTCGATAAAAATATCGGTTTCTGAATGCGCAGACTCGTGATTTTCTCAGTCATAATAAATGAGTAATCGTATGAAAGCTCGAGCAATTAAAGATTTACACTATTCGTTATTTTTGAAAATTTCAAATTGCACTCGCAATTAAGAGAATTTTCCAATATCACGAGTAGTGTAAATCCCTAGTCGCATTCGCATTCATACTTGTACCAGCGCCGGCCCGCCAAAATAACAACAACTCGTCCCATTTGGCTTGAAGAGTTTTAATCACTTCCGTCATTAACTGTTGTCAAACTAAAAAGTAAAAGGGGCAACATTAAACAAAAGAGAGAAAAAAACGAAGAAGTATAAAGAAAACAAAACTTACGCCTTTCCGGGTACTAAACGGCGGACCGCATGGTCAAAAAGATAAGCAAGATACTAAGACGCAAGCGCAAGAAATTGAAAGTAACGAATTGGGGTGACAAACTAAACAACAGAGCGGCGCACTGAGGCTGCTACAATACCATTACCTATACTAATTGATTAACTGATTGTTTCATTTACTAATTTGTTAACGTTTAGCTTGTTCTGTTGCTCTTGGGATGGAAGACTGGCACATCGCCCAGGAATCGATCTTAAGCTCCTCTCACTGGGGAAAGTATAGCAATGAATACAGCCGACTGTTTAACTCTCGTTCTTCTTGGATGCCAGGTGGCATGGATCGTAACGCTTACCTCCAAATCGAAATTGGCAAATCTGATCACGTGATTACAGGTGTGGCGTCACAAGGTCATAATAGCAGTCAAGCAGGTGTGGTCAAGTTTCAGTTGTCGTTTTCGAGAGATGGATTGCACTGGTTCGGCTACAAAGAAGACGGCGAAGTTAGGGTAAAGGTTTTGTAACATTGCTTAATATTATCAGGTACGCAAGGCCATCGTCACATAATCTGTTTTGTTAGCTTGATTATGCCAGCTCTAGTGTTGTCCAATCAATTTTAGTCCGGTTTTGTCTAGTCTTATTTATGCCTTGTGTGGTGTAGTCTAGTGTATTCTATTATAGATAGTCTGGTCTGCTCGGCTTTAGGGGGAGTAGCCTGACCTCGGGCTGTTGATACCTTTATGTTTTCACATTTGCTTCGATCCTCCTCAACCTAATCACGCCAAAGAGACCACATACTAGTACGTAGAGTGGTCTCTGCCATGGTTTCGCATGTCCTCGCTGTTCTTTTATTTCCGCAATCACTGTCATGGTTTTTCTTTTTTTTTTTTTTGGACTGTATACTAACCATATAATTCCACAAGATTCTGTAAGATTCCGAAAGGCTCATTCTCGAAGCATCATCACGCGCAGTTACTCTTGTTACTTGTTCATCCTCTCGTTGTGAAGTTTTAATCATTTACTGGTGCAGAGAAAAGACAGTTATTTGCCTTCTTCTCAGACATTTATAAACTCAGTGTGGGGTGGCTGCCGCCTTACGATCTGGTGATTTAATATCAACCTTTCCGTTTGGATGAAATGATTGGCTGTGACCGTTTTTTAAGACATGACCTTCCCAGACGGATTACCCATCTGTAATTGAATGGAGGATTTATTTTCTTCCTGTTGAAAGAACCGGGCATTTTAAGGAAAGAGAACGCATCGGTTTCTCTGTTGGAAATAGATATTTAAGCAATAGACCACACGTTTATAAGGTTTAAAGGCTGATAAACCACGCGAGATGTAAGAAGAACACCAGAAGAATTCGTAAATCACGAGCCATGGGCGAGTAGTGATTTACCAATTCTTCGAGTTCTTCCAGGAAACGCGCGAAATTGCCATGAGTTTTCTGGCACAATAAACCATAGCTAACTGACCAACCAGAGCGAGCGCACGCATTGATTTTGTTATTGTATAAAGTGTAATATCTCTCCGAGATCATGATCTAAGACCGAAGTAGGCAATAGGCTGGCGCTTATGCACTCGACTCGGAAGCCGTTTCGAGGAAACATTCTACCTTCAACCTTGGGAAGGAGTCAGTTAATATAAGCGCGAGTGATTGCCTCAGACCAGCACTTTGCTTATGATCCTGTGACCAATCCCAAAATAACACCGCTTACAGGGTTATTTAGCAGCTTTTCAGGAATAATTTAGCAACCTCTTTTACGCATGTTTACAGTTACGTATTTTGATAACATCAATATATTTTTCCCTCTAAATTTAGGTATTTAAAAGCACTTTCGAGACCAATACTGTCACGAGACATTTCTTCAAGCGGAATGTGACTGCACGCTTCGTTCGTTTTTGGCCAAAAGAATGGTACGAAAAACGCCACCTGCGAGTTGAAGTTTACGGATGCAAAGGTAAGACTTGGAACGCAGTTTGCGCAAATGATGTGGTGTTACTTTGCTATTCGCAGTTATATTTCACCAGAAGATTAGAATAGAGGTCCAGGCAAATAATGGCCGATCATGTTGGGCCTGAAAACCACCAAGTGTCTTATTGGTCCAGATCCAAGAGCCACACGAGAGATTACTCGTGCTAAAAGCAAATCATGGCACAAATCTAGCAGCAGCCGTTCTAAAATAGAAAATACCGTAAACTGATGGGCTGCATTCCATTCCAGATGGAGACTTCTGGGTTATGGACTTCTCATTTCAGCTCACAAAAAAAATCCAGTTTCCATTTTCCTTAACTGTGAAATTTTGAACTTCGTATCACCTATGATTTGTACCTTAAACTGCAATATCTCGTTTGCGTCACAGCGATTTCACAAAAGAGATTCAAAAGTATGAGATCTATTTCTCGCGAATGACCATGACGATTACCTCAATAATTATAAAGTCATTGAATCTGCTTTAGAATTGGGAGAAGTTAACGTGAAACGGCCACGTTTTTTTTCTGGCGCCGTGTTTGGGAAGCAAAAAAGCATGATTATAGGTCTAATATTCAATATGGGGGCCATATATATATATAAATTATATATATAATCAAATTAATTGATATGTTTTCTTCCCACTAAATTGCAGTCTGCACAAGATCTATAAATCCTTCGAACTTGACAGGAAACGTTCAGTATCCCAATGCTTTCACATACAATGGTACTGATTTGTCACCGTGGCAAGGAGAGCTTGGAATAAACCGCGTCACAGCTAGGTCTTCGTGGTGTGCAGAAAGTAATGACCCTGATAAGGTTCATTTTCTACAGCTGGATCTTAAAGGCGTGAAAATAATCCATTCAATAGCTATTCAGGGCCATTCAAGAGAAGACAAATGGGTGGAGACGATGACTTTAAGCTCCAGTCTTGATGGAATATTTTGGAAGCACTACAAAGAAAGTGGAAAGTTAAAGGTGACACTCGTTTGTGTTTGTGCAGTTGGTTTTAAAAAGGTCAAAACTGTCCTTTGCCAACATTCTCCTTCTTAGGTAAAAAAATACCGGCTAAACGATTCGCAATCCTTGTGTATCTTTATTTATTTATTGGTTTGTTTACTAGCTCTTGCAAGTTTTTAGGAGATTGTAACAAACGATCTTTGATGTAAGATACGTCGTACTAGAGGCTACTTGCTCGATACTTGACACCCCGACTGCGTGTTTGGAAACATCTGTAATAGAGACTTATTGTAAGAAGTGATTTTACGTAGACTGAAGAGAAAGTTTCAATTGTCCGCACACAAAGAGATCGTTCCCATAAGCATTCGACCATTAAAGGGTAGGCGATCGTTAAAGAGGGGAGCTCCCCGCGCTTAAGACACGCCCGTGGGGCCCAATAGTTAACAAAATATGGTAACTCATCCATGTGAGATATTTTGGCAAGGTTATGAGGTAACTGTCCGTCCCTCTGTACGCACCACCACAGGAAAACCATGGAGAATTCGGCAGTCGAGTATGGTAAGCTTGTGCTGCTACCTGGGAAGATTCACCAGGGTCAACTTAGTCTACGAAAAGTAAAAATCAACTTTGAAGGCGGCAAAAACAAAACAACAACAAGAAGGAAAAAAAAAAAACAAATAAGCAAAACAAACAAACAAACAAGCAAAGCAACAACAATAAAGTCAATTTGTAAGCTCATTGTACTTGTGGACAAACGTAGTTAATTCCAAATATCAGCCTAACCTCCTCAGCTCTGACTCCGCGATGTCCACTTGAGAATAAATGCCTAAACGCGAGGCCATTTATCTCTTTGGATGCTCTGGATGCCTTGGCGTGGGCCGCGATACGACTGTTGTGATTACGGAAGCGATGGCAGAATGATGTGGTTGTGGATCTTATGCATTGTGGACAACATATCTTGCAACTTAGGAAATATACTACGTTTTCCGTGTTGCAATCTAATTTGTAGAAAATACTATAAGACCCGGTTTTCGTATCAGTAAAACGCTCTCTTTTTTAAAGATGATCTTTGGAAATACCAGAACGTTTACTGCCCCACTTAACAGTTGAACCCCTGTACCCACAGGTTTCACTCTTGCTCTAACTGTGTAGTCTTTAAAGTTCTTAGGCGGACGGAACGCCATAACCGGAAGTCCTTTCACCGCCTTCTTACGCCTTTCTGAACTCTAAGAAAGGGGCTGCAAGTCCGTTAAGATACCTCGGATATTTGGGAGGCTAGGACGATAAGGTACACCAAAGGGATACTGCTGATATTATCTTGCCTCTTCGGCATCAAGGCCACTTCTCTAGGTACACTCCTATCCCTTTGTACCTGATTTTGTAACAACGTTCCTAACACACGCCCGAGCCAAATTCTGTAAGATCGTGTGCTCGTTTGTTAAACAACATCACTGATGAGTTGATTGTGAAAAATGTCCGGTTTTGTTAAACAGTTGTTGCGGTTTTTGTTTGTTTGTTTGTTTGTTTTTTTACATAAGCTAAAACGTTCCCCATCCCCCGCCCCTCAGAATCGACCTGGACAGTGACCCTGCGTTTCTATTTAGGTGTTAAAAGGGAACACAAATCGCCACTCTGTAGTTACGTGTGATATCAAATACAATCTCCGAGCGCGTTATCTCCGCCTTCAACCAGTAACTTGGAACAGCTATCCCTGCTTACGACTCGAGGTCTTCGCTAAGGACGGTATGAAATGAAATAAAATGTTTCCTCGTATTATTAACCAACTTTAAGTTTCGTTTCTTGCCTTTAAATTCAAATTTGGTCGTTTCGTACATTCCTAGATAACGTCAAGGAAATCTGTGATATATTATTTATATAACATTCCAAATGATATTTTAAATGATCAGAATAACCTCTTACTAACCGAGCACGAGGGCCGTACTGGAGAATATTGGCCCGATGTTGTTACGGTAACCGACCGAGGGCCAATATTCTCCTGTACGCCTCGGCAGTTGTCCGTTTCGTAAACGGTCGTTGCCATTTCAACGACACCTAGAAATATTTTCACTGTTATAAGTTTGCTTTTTGCAAATAAAGAACAATTACCTAATGAAGAATCGAACCCGGGTTATTAGATTAATAGCGCACGTCACTCACTGCAACCCTAGTTGCTCGGCCAAGCACCGTTAGGTTTTGGCTATCTAGCCATTCTATATAAAAGATAAATCATAGCTGTTTTCAATATCTAAAACTAACCCTAACCTCACCCAAATGCTAAGCCCAAACACCCCAATTATTTATTAGGCTTAATTTCTCAACGTGAGCGCAATTTTAGCTGATTTATTTGCAATTTCAACTACTGTAGGTCTAATTTATGACAAAAGGCTTGGTTGCCAAGAATTGGCACCGACCGTAATAAATGGCAACGACCGTTTACGAAAGGGAAATAGGCTACGGCTCGAGCGAGCTCAGTTAGTAAGTAGTTTATTATATGGTAATCAGGTTTTCCGTTAAAATGCACATCCGGTTACCTGGCATTCAAAGGGCTTCCACTGTAGCGTGTTTTTGATGAGGTGAGCATCTCCGAAAAAACAACCTACCATAAGTTTGCGAAGAATCGGGCATTTACAGGTTTTCTTTTCGCAGTTCTAGTTGGAAATTTTGAATTTGCCGGCTTTCGAAAAGGAAAATACACAGACTATTACCGTTTCCACGGAAACGGCCAGTATGTCAAAATCCCGACCACAAAAGAACCAAGATTACCTTGCCACATAATAATGGAAGGTAACACACCACTTCGGATGAGTCGTTATTATCTAGGATATAAACCATTATGTATTATGTGATGACAGGTTTATGTATTAAATGATCTTATGTGATGGGCATTTTCTCCTCGTCATCTTGTTTTGTGATACCTTGCTCAAAGAAGAATGCATCGATGCTTTGGGAATGGAGAACGGTTACATCGCAGACGAAGCTATAACAGCATCCACTGCGCTGAAGGTGAACTATGAGCCTTGGCTGGCCAGGTTGCATAGCCAGTTGGGCGAGGGAGCGTGGTGTGCAAGGGTAAGCTACTAGTCAGATTTAGAATGAACGAGTTGTAAGCGACTTCCATATTCGAAATCAATGGCCTTCACAGAACTCTAACTTTTCCGCAGTTTTCCCTTACCAGTTCAGCGGGTGATTACCCGAAGAAGAAAAAAAAACTTGATTTGTAAATTGGTGCCTCACTCAGTCTCTTTATCAAAGTCTTGCTCTGACAGAAAGAAACTCATGTTGTAGTTTCGATAGAGTATGAAGCGTAAAATGACAAAAACAAGGCACCGTCATTAAGATATTCAGGAGCCAGCTCTTGAAGCTATTCAGTTCATAATGCACGAAAACGAAATTACCACATTGACTCAATTGAAACAGAACTCAAGTATGTCTTAAGAAAAACAAAACAAAACAACTAAACTAAAGTAAAATAAAAACTGATCTCATAAGTAATGTGTTGGTACAGTAATAATCGTACCTCAATTCGATTTTTTTTTCTTTACCTGATGGTTAGACCTTTCATAAGGGAACCTCCTGTTCTCACTGAAATCGGTCCCCACGCAACTCCTACACTTTATCCATGCAACTTTGTGTCTTATTCTTTCTGGTCCTCATCGAGGTCTGTAGGACAAAGAGAGTAGAGGACTTTTTTACATTTAAATTTTTTAAGTGATGCAATTGTCATTTTCATTGTTATAATTGTAAATTACTATACTCTAGATAATAGTTGTTCTATGATTGTAAAATGTACTCGATAATTCAGTTCTTTTTACTGCAAGAGAGTTTTATTAAACTTAAATTATGATTCAGACCTTCTCCTTTTACCCCTCTCTCTTTATCTTCGACTTCCACTCTCGCTTTCATAGTCACTTCAACTTAATCACATCGGCTGACCCCCTTTATTTGACACGAAATACGTAACACAGTCCATTGTTGCTGATGTCAACAGAAAAAGGACAAAAATCAACATTTGGTGATAGACTTAATGCACCTCCATCGCGTGACAAGTGTTGCAAGCCAGGGAAAATATCCAGTACCAGGTTGCATTACCCCAGATGCCTGGGTAACAAGTTATATGTTGCAGTTCAGACAGGACTTAACGGACTGGAAGAACTATACAGAAGGCGGAGTAGTAAAGGTGAGTGCCACAAAGTGTGTATATATAACTTTTGAAAATAAACGTTTGTATCCATTTAGTTGGGGGCTTATTAATTATGTCTTTTTTTCGTTGAGATAAAGTTAATCTCGCTTCTAGCAGTCTAAGCAAAGTGCATGCATTCGTTTTCTGTCGAAGGAGGGTCGAAGAGTCCTGGCTTGCGGGAATACCTTTTTTTTTTTTTTGTCAGGGAACCTCCACTCCTAAAAAAAGAAAAAGAAAGAATTTGTATCCGGGAAAAACGCAAAAAAGAATTTTGTAACAGGTTGTTTTCACTTTCAAATTTCACCCGGCGCCGCCATCTTGAATAATTGTGAAGTGAGATGGTTGCCTTCGGTTGCCTTATTGTTCTGACACAAATAGCTTTTGTGTAATAACAATAGGGCAACCATCTTACTTCACAATTATTCAAGATGACGCCGCCCAGAAAATTTTAACGTGTAAACAAACGGTTCTAAAATTCAGTTTTTTCCCCTATACAAGCGCTTTCTTTGAAAAATTTCAAACAAAACTGATTGTAAAAATTATTTCCTGCGTTTTAAAGTTATCTCTTTTGTAGGGGTGGGTCGAGTTTATTGCCAAATGCCCACGTTGTGACGTCATATTGGTGCCAAACGTTTTTTTATGCTCATCTAGTTCTCAGTCAGGTTCATGTTGCAAGGAGAATCTATAGTCAATTTAGGGAAAGGAAAGGATGTATAGCGATCCAGAAACCAGCAGCGTATCCGAGACTTCAACCATAACCAAAGAAGTAAGCAATTACGAGGTGGATGAAGACATCGAGGTCATATACAGCCGAATCACACCGTATGAGAACGGGCCGCTTGCTAAAGTTCACGACGACGAAGCCAACATAGATAGCCTAATACCAATCGTGTTGGAAGCCAGATACAAAAGACAAGTTTCTGTAAGTTCATGGCTTGTGTAATCGCAGTATCTTTCATAAACAATTTTGCTGAGGTAGAGAGGTCATGGAGGCCACCATCCGAAATGGCGAATTGTCGAGTTTTACTTGGCTAGTTAAAATTCAAGCTTAGTTAACATTCTCGCTGTCATTAGGATTCTCTTTGGATTCGCAAATGCGAAATGCTGTTGGATCTAGTGGAGTTTGTTCTGTCGGAAGCTCACGATCATGCACATATCTGCATTCTCCTCGCTTTCCTGGCTGACTTCTCTGGAGACGGAGGATTAATCGTGTTCCTCGTTGGAACGGCATCTTTACGAAGACAGCGCTTCATTTTTATACCATTTTTCTCCATTTCCGCGAGTACGGCCAGACTTTTGTCGTTGCACGACTCCTCAAAATGAGCTGAACAGACCGAGGCGTATGTTGACATGGGTTCTTTGAAATCAGGCCAGTGTTTTTGGAAGAAATTCACCCATTTTGCACGTACAACAGGATCAGTAGGGAACTGATGCAATCGTATGTTTTCGGTGTTCGATTTTTGCATCTCACTCCATTGCGGACGTCAGCAACAAATTATCGACCTCGCTTTCGCTTGTCTTTTCCTTCAACCGCCATGCTGGATTGACCTTCTTGGCACCAATATGACTTCAGCGGTTGTTGTCACGTGGTATTTGACCGTGCGATTGAAATACCATTTTTCGAAGCAAAATCCACCAACTTTAATCGCTGCTATAGTCGGCCGTTGTTTTCTTAAAACACCCGAAACTTCAGGATTATGTATTCTAAATGGTAAATTTCATAACTACATCCCCCAGAAATTCGCTTCATAGGCACTGTAAGCGGATACTTCAGTTGTAGTGCAAGGGGAACGAGGGAACTTTTCAGAGGAGGTCGAAGACAATGCGAATACATTTCATTTTAAATATATAAACGTGCACTTTACCCTCTAGGTCTTCTGGCACCTGGCTTCTGGATTGAGAAAGAGCCCTGCTGTCACTTATCTGGGTGAAAGTGTTATTCGATCTCGCTTAACTTTACTTTTCCCTGGCAGATTTTCTCTGGCAACAGGAATACCTTGAGTGTTGTCACACATCCTTTGACACAACACTTCACAGCTCGTTATGTGCGTTTTCGTCCCCTGACCTGGTTCAACACAATTTGTATGAGAGTGGAGTTATATGGATGCAAAGGTAAATTTTGGAATCGTTAGTCTTTGTTTTCTACTTCCAGGGCCTGCGGAATGGGTTTTGTAGAGGGTGGGGAAAGACTAAAATGAAATCGAGCTCTGTAGAGTGAAAGTACAATGGGGATCTGTGTCGGTGTCCTCATATTCAGTTCGTGATATAATGACATACAAGTCTACTGAAAATGTTCGAAGTGCATCTCACTTGTCACTTCTTGATCGTGATTGTGGATTGGGATTGATATTGTGACTGCCGTTTCGACCGCGAATGTCATAATGACGGTGAAGATCCTGATTGGGACAAGATCATGAACTCTTCTAGCCACCAACAATGAGCAATCAGCATATTCCTTAGTAAGAATCCGAGTACTTTTACAGGTTATAACTAGCTAATTAAACAATTACATTGTAGGCTGCTTTCAGCCACTTGGCGTGGAAAACTTTTCCATACACAAGGCAAATATCCGATCTCCGTTTCATGAAGAAATCGATACTGCAAGGTTGAATTACATTGGGAGTGGCCCTTTCTGTGCAGGTGCGAAATAAAAGTTAAACCTAAAGAGGATGAGGCGAGAGAACATGTCCAGGATAATTATTTGCAATCTATTTTGAATTTTACACCACACGTGGGGCCTCTTTTGAACCTCTGCTTCATGATCCTCCAGTTCACATCTCACCAGGCGAACGAATCAGAATCCTTTCTTTAAATAACTAGTCTCATTACCTCTTGCTTGGTCACTGATAGAGAGCCATGGATGGGCAATATGTTCTCTCACCACATCATCTCTTGTTTGAGCTTACGCAAATTGAGCTCAATATAGAAATCGAATATTTCTGCAGAATAATTCTGCTGTTTCAAGGAGGAAATGTTAAGTGCACTTTTATACCTAGACAAATTAATGTGATATTGTCAAAAATAAGATAATAAAGATTTTGCCTCGGAAGTCTTTAAACAACGTACTTCCAGGGATTCCAGGGGAGGGCTGATTGATGTGAATGCCGTAACAGTTGATCAGCAGGATGACTGAAATGATTGCATTTGAGTGCAATTTGTTTTCGGTTCCATTTACAAGCGGCTTGTACTTGAACAAGATCCTATATTTTTATCAACAGGTAGAATGCCAGTTTTCTTTCAAATCCGCCTGGGGGAAGTGTTCAAGGTCGTCACGGCAATCGCAACCCAAGGCAAATATCGGGGTGAAGAGTTTGTCAGGTCGTTTAAACTTGCATTTAGTAGGGTGGAAGGTGAATGGTTTTTCTACAAAGAAAATGGAGAGGTCAAGGTTTGTGTACTAAGAAATGTCTTTCAATATCGTTACAGATGAACATACTTGCCTTTCGAAGCTCCTAGTGCGAATGTCTTACTCTGCTGTGCACCAGTTGGTTGTTACCTGGAGCCTTAGCTTGGTCTGATGTTTTCGTTTGTTTGTTTGTTTCTTTTCCCGCCCCTGTGTCCTTTTTCATTTTTTGGCACAGTGATACAGCCATGGAAAGGTAAAAATGGACAGTCCTGTGCTCTGGGGTTTCTAGGGCAACGTTTTCGCTTACATTTCTTCTTACTTCAAAAGTTCAGAAACTTAAGAAGACTTGGGATAATGCAGACGTTATGTGACTGCGTTTTGAGCAGTGTGATCTGTCTCTCCTTGCATATATAGTCACAAAAAATTGAAGTTTGGTTTAGAAGAGAAAAGGACTAGTGACTAGAGTATTGGTTGACATGATGATATCTGCCATTTTGCATCTCTTTAAGCTTGATCACAGGCTGCAAGTTTGTAGAATGTTCCTATGCTTTTCAAATCATTTCCGTGAGAAAAAAAAACTAAAGCAGGCAGTTCTTACTTTAAACAAGGTTTGTTAGCTGTGTTTCGGAAAGAAAACAATCTTTGCTGGAAATTTCCATCAAGGTCTTTGTGCTGTGTGGCCCTCTTACTACACAGCCGCGCACAGAAAACTCCACCCCACTCACTCCAGAAAAGAGCATCACTTCAGTAATTCCAGTATTGGTCTTGATTTTAAAAAAATGATTTATCTCCTTATTTATTTATTTTTGATAAAAGAAAATGCTCAAGAAGATTTTGAAATTCATGGCAAAACCTTTTCTTTCTTTTCTTCATTCTATATCCTATATATTTCTAATTAAATCCTTGTTTTTTTTTCGGAATCAATATACTTGTTCACCCTTGCAGGGCATTACCTGAAAGCTTAAAATATTTGAATTTACTGAGGCTTTTGTCCCTCAATATGGACTTCATCAGAGTGACGTGTCATTTCTTGTGCTGAGTATCCCAGTATCCCCCATCGTCTGGGACGACTTCATGCATGGAGGAAGTAAAGGATCGGAACTCGCGATCTCCACTGCGAGAAACGCCCCCCTCCCTCAGCCTTTCTCCTCGCTCCGCTATGTATATGACACCTACACCAAACTCACGAAAGATGTAGAGGAGGAGTTTGTAGACGATGATGTAAAATCCTTAACCGAGAAGAAAACTGACGGAGGCCTCACCTCCTCAGATTTGAGCACGGAACTTAGAGAGGGCAGCTCGTTGAAAATGAAAGTGTACCACAAAGCTACCCACACCGACCAGTATCTGAACACCTCATAAAACCTAAGCCACTGCAACCAAATGAAGAGGTATGCCCTTCCCAAGGACCAACATGATCCAAGTCCGGATCCGTTCCCCTTCCTTACATCATGATCTTGCCTGGAGAACCAGAGCGCACCTTCATGGCGCACGGGGCAAACGCACGCCTTAAATCTTTTAACAACAGAAGGCAACTGTTGTACACATGCTCCCCTAAGGACCCCGCCATTAACGAACGTGTGTGGTCCTACATATCTGATCCCCTTTGGGGGTTATAGTAGTAAAGACTGTGATAGTTCTCACATTGGGACTGAAAGAACTCCAAGGACATGCTTTGTGAAACACGGGAGCCCAAGCTCTGTTACATCTGAGGTGTGTGGCCACATAAATAAGGACTGTCCGGGACACTCTGTGTCCTTAGAGGACGTGCATATTCTGGATGGAGGCACTAGGTGATTTGAAAGAGGCGGCAGGAAGTCCATCTAAATTAGAAGGTATGAACCAGACCTGAACCGAGGGGCACTACCACTTCTTACATCATCACACGTAACTCCCAACACGTAACTCCCAACACGTAACTCCCAACACGTAACCCCCAACACGAGAAATGACACGCCACTTTGATGAAGCACATAGTAATGGCAAAATAAAAAAAATCAAAATTTCTCATACTTTGCCCAAACATTTCCCTAGATGAGCTATTGTTAGTAAAAATACCGAAAAGTCCGAGCGATTTTTATTTTTAGAGACAATTGCAATTTTGTGTTTTTCCGATCGGCGACCCCAATTTCGCCATGTTTCTGAACACCTCACAAAAAACTTTCCCAAAAATTAAATACAAAATATTTTATTAAACAAAAAGCACTCCCTCAAAGAACAGATAATTTGTGATCTTTCTATATAAATAGCTTTGCTTTGGTTACAATGCCGAATATTTTACAGATTTTTCAAATTTGACAATTTAACGCATACAAACAACATGCTTATGTTTGAGAGCAAAAATCGCCCTTTGCTACATGGACTATGATATTGCGACTATTATACAAGCAAAGTACT
>BLFK01000731.1:361570-371876 GCA_014634185.1 Astreopora myriophthalma
ATGTAGCAAAGGGCGATTTTTGCTCTCAAACATAAGCATGTTTTTTGTATGCGTTAAATTGTCAAATTTGAAAAATCTGTAAAATATTCGGCATTGTAACCAAAGCAAAGCTATTTATATAGAAAGATCACAAATTATCTGCTCTTTGAGGGAGTGCTTTTTGTTTAATAAAATATTTTGTATTTAATTTTTGGGAAAGTTTTTTGTGAGGTGTTCAGAAACATGGCGAAATTGGGGTCGCCGATCGGAAAAACACAAAATTGCAATTGTCTCTAAAAATAAAAATCGCTCAGACTTTTCGGTATTTTTACTAACAATAGCTCATCTAGGGAAATGTTTGGGCAAAGTATGAGGAATTTTGATTTTTTTTATTTTGCATCGATTTGGTCGATTTTTACAGACGGCCACTCTTAAGTCTATTGTTCAAATAGTTTAAACTCATTTAAGTCATTTTTTGTACTCTTGACTTGATAATGACGTTATGAAGCAAGTAGGTGTGTATGTCGTAGCAATCACTTTTACTTCTATAGTGCACGTGTTCTCATCCAATGTTACGCAGCATTTTCATTGTTCCTATTTAGGAGTTACAAGGCAACTCTAACCCAGACGGCACAGAGTTGAGTATGCTGCAATACCAGGTCATTGCTCTGGAAGTGCGCGTCCTGACAAATGACTGGGTAGAAAACACCTGCATCCGCATGGAACTTTACGGTTGTGAAAGTAAGCAAGGGTTTCTTGGTACAAACAGCACGATCGACACTGAACAACATCGGCAATGTTAGCAACAGCAATAAATAGGCTACAACAAACTAGCGTAGAATTATTGAAAATATTTATTATTTCAAATTTTGTTTTCAAGATGTAAATAAATAAATAAATAAATAAATAATTTAAATTGTAATCGCAATCTATTCTTTATGATTTGATATTCTTTTTAGTGTTGTAGTATATTACACTCACCCATACATCCGTCCGTCAGTCCAGCCATCCACCCACCCATTTATTTTCCGTATAAGGTCAAACAAAGCTATGATGGCTGATAACCAACATCCAGTGAGCCAGTGCATGGGAAAGCTACAAATTCATCATCCGAGGTTGAGAATTTCATTTAAGACAAAAACAAATCTACCTCGATCTATTTAAACGAACTACGTTGTGCATTTCTTCATACCACACACTCTAAGTTCTGATTTAGAGGACAGCTACCCTCACCTTATACACACGAGAACCAATGATCAAGTCTTGGAATCTTCAGTAATTTCATAAATTTAAACTTATTATTTGGTCAGGCGTCTTATCTTATCTCATATTATTTGGCTAGCTCGTAGTGATCCCATGGGGCTCGCCACAGGATTGGTCCGCAATGAAAACATGACTTCATCGAGTTATCTGGGAGTTGGAAACGAGCCATGGATGGCGAGACTAGATGTGGGGACTGGTGCCAAGGCATGGTGTGCTGCGCCTTCTGACTCAAACCCGTACCTGCAAGTAGACCTTGGTCGAATGGTAGTTGTAACTCAAATAGCGATGATGGGGAAGAGTGGTCAAGGTATAGTGACGAAATTTGAGTTGTCTTCAAGCGAAGAGGGTGCTTACTGGCGTAAATACAAGACAAGTTCCGCTGTTAAGGTGACCAATTGTCTTGCTGTTTTAATAATTCCAAGAATTCTCAATCCAGGTAATACAACCAATCAAGTTTCGACAACCAATAAAGTTTCGAGCCCTCCCCCCCCGCCACCGCTTCCCGCTTCCTGGCAGAGGCCACTCCTTTACAACATGGTGAACCTTTACTCCGACGTAATAGTTAACCGGATGAAAGTATATTAGTTACTTTGTTTGTGACATTGGGAAATTGAGGAGGCTCTTGAGAGGTTACGAAAAGGTTAGCAAACGTCTTCCCTCTAACTAGGTAGTTAATACCGACCTCACCTGTCATCGCTCAACTTGAATGATTAATGAAATGAGATTTCTTAGAAATGACTACGGTGTTGGTGTGTGTACAGTCGTCAACGTACATACCATTGTCTATGAAGTGGCCAGAAACTCAGATAAATTCTGATATCGCTTATGGCTGCATTTCTTTCACTGATTTATGCCTATCAGGTGTTCACTGCAGTGGAAGATTACTCTCAAGCTTTCAAGTTCCAACTATCTTTAAAAATAAAAGCAAGATTCTTTAGGTTTCTGCCCCACGCTTGGGCCAACTTATCTTGCATGTCGGTGGAGCTGTATGGCTATGAAGGCAAGTGAGGTGTTGAGGTTTGAAGTCCTACATGTCTTATGACTACTCACATCATTTATGCGATCTCAAATATATAAATTGTTCAGCAGGAAATGAAAACCATAATATATATATATATATTTTAACTATTTACTTTGAGACAGACTTCCTGACTTCAATGAATGAATGTTATTTTGCCACACAATTAATAGTATTACATGGACAATCAATAATGTTACAATAATTGTGGCGAGGAGACCCCAAGAAACCTCCGGGCTTATAAGAGGGGCCCCCTCATATGTCTATCATTAATCTAAATAATCTCACGTAATGCTTGTACGGCATAACTAACTCAATGTTTATTAAAAAGAAACGCTAACATAAAATCCTAAAAGTTCAGATAACTAGATGAATTGGTAATTGATCTAGGAAGAGAGTTCCAGATTTTTGGACCTTGCCAAAGAATTGTAAATTGTTTGATGTTAGTACGACAAAAATGTGGCCGATAATTGTTGGCTATTCTTGTACCGTAACTGTGCATTGACGGCTTGTTTGAAATAAATTCAAAAACATCGAAGGCAATAACTGATTGCGATAACAAAACACGAACTTAGACATTTGGAATGAATTTATCTGAAAAATGTCCATGATGCCTAATTTCGCAAATAAAGGAGCAGAATCTGAATTCGTTATTGCTCGCCCAGCACGCTTTTGCAAGTAGAATATTATATTTAAATTGGAGACATATGTAAAAGACCAAGTGGAACTGCAATAAGTAATGCGAGGATAGATTAGTGAGTAGTACAAGGCCAGCTTGGTTCTTGAAGAAAGGCAGAATCGTGATCTAAATATGATACCAACGGATTTTGCGATTTGCTTTGATACAAAACTTATGTGATGCTCATCAAGATAGACAACCAGAAATTTGGTTACGTTTGTTTGTTTTAGTAATTGAATTCCAAAGAAAATATACTAAAGTCATGATTAACCATTCTTTGACTTGGCTTAAAGATAAAATAATTAGGCTCTTTAAAATTAACTGCGAGCCTGTTACATTTCAACTACATATCAAAATTGCACAGCTCGTCATTTCATGCTTTTTGGGTCTGAATGTGAATAAAATATAGTAGTCAGCAAAAAGAATGTGAATAAAATATAGTAGTCAGCAAAAAGTAAAGGCTGAGTTAATTGAAAAGCATTTGGAGAATCATTAATATACAATATGAAAAATGGTGGAACTAAAATGGAACCTTGAGGGACACCACATTTAATAGTCTGCTTAGAGGAACGTGTAAAATTAAATTGAACAAATTGTTGGCGACAAGAAAAATAACTTTTAACCCACTCCAAAGCCAAGCCACCAATACATCTTATAATGTAGTTCACAAGACTTGCGTGATTTGATTAATTTTTTATAAAGGCTGTTTTTCCGATTTATAGATTTCAAGATGGCTGTGGTCAACCAAGGAGACTTACACTTATTCATATGTTTACCTTTGATGCATTTTATTAGGGCACATTAGGCCGACACCCTGCCTTAGCCGTTCTGCACCTGTTAGTTACATGTATTGCCTAGACATCAGGCAAATGTTAAGAAATAAAATTCCGCACGCACAACCTTGATAGTTTATCCTTCGAGGTGAATATTGGTTCAGGGTCACATTTTTTCTAACTGAACCGACGGTAACGTTTTCGTTTGCTAGTATGTACGTGGCCGCTGGGACTGAGCGAGTGGATAATACCAAATGATGCTATGACGGCGTCCAGCACCCTAGGAACAAACTACGCGTCATGGATGGGGAGATTGGGTTCCAAAGTTGGAGGAGGTGCATGGTGCGCAAGGGTTAATGATCATGCGCAGTACCTTCAGGTTGATCTGGGGCATGTGAATAAAATACGTAGACTGGCTATTCAAGGGAAAGAGAGCATAAGTAGACATCCGACTCTCGAGAAGGCGTGGGTGAAGAATTTTACATTGGCCTACAGCATGGACGAATTTACGTGGAGGAGCCATAAGGACGCTGGGAATCCAAAGGTGTGCTAATTTGTTTGTTTATCGTTTTAAATTTTTTAACTCTCATTCGCGCTGCTACCCTGCGGGAAAACATCTTGGTTATTGCGACCAATCATTAACATGCAAACTTTAAACTTAAGTTTCAATCAACGGTTTGTTTTTCACAGCCGTCATCTCTGGACCAAGACAAAGGGCCACACCAGGAGTTGTAATTGGTGGATTTCGATCCACTGTTTTTAAAGGACCGTGAGCAGTGGCCGTGAATACATACATACATACATACATATTTATTAATCCTTTAAGACAGACACTGTACAGGATGCTAAAAGGTCAAACGGGTCCGACGGGAGTACATTTAAAGGCTACATATGAGCCTAACATATAAAGCTTATTGGAAAATACTTAGGTTTTACTATCATCATCGCCATTACAAAATAATTAAATAAATTACTGTGGTTTCTACACAAGGCTTAACTTAGCTTGGAAAGACCTAACTGATTCTGCACAGAGAGCATCCTTAGGCAGGCTGTTCCAGGGAATAACCCTTGGAAAAAAAGAATGCTTGTATGCATTTGAATTTGCAAATATGTGCATAAACTTATACGGATGATTAGCTCGAGTTCTAGTTAATGAAGACTGGACTGAATTTGGAAGAGGTATATGGACTAAGTTGTGAACAACTTTGTACATCAGAGTTACTGAGTCTACGTATCTGCGTTTTTCTAAACTATCCCAGCCCGGTGAGTGTGTCATATCTGTCACACTAGAAGAACTAGAATAATAGAGGAAACAAACCTAGCTGCAGCACGTTGAATTGATTCTGTAGATGCTATGTGCTGCTTTTCAAAAGGAGACCAACAGGGTGAGGCATATTCAACACATAACCTAACTAATGAATTATAGGCCTGTTCTTTAAAATAATTGCTGCGCTAGATAGATTTCTACGTAAAAGGCCTAGAATCTTTGAGGCATTAGATTTGACCTCCTTAACTTGTGTATCCCATTGCAAATCATCTTGTATAAAGATACCCAGATACTTATGGCATGATACTATCCCTAGGGGTTTATTTGACATCTGATAGCTAATGGTCGGATCTGAGTTGGATCTAGTTATAGACATAACATTGCATTTATCAAAATCAAGGCTCATTTGCCAAGTTTTGGCCCAGTCAGTAATAGAGTCAATATCATTTTGAAAGATGACGTCATCCTGGGAGCTCAGGATTTCACGATACATCACAGCGTCATCAGCAAACAGCTTTATCTTGCAATTTAAATTACACACGATGTCATTTATATAAGTGATGAACAAAAAGGGGCCAAGCACCGTGCCTTGGGGAACACCGGATGTGACAACATATCATATGTGAATATGATTGTGGGCAGTGAAAAAACGAAATTGTCAGTTCAGTGGATGTTGTCGTTTACAGTTCGCATGTTATTGAAAGGCACAGTAAGATTTCCAGGATTGAGAGCAGCATGAAATTCACCCTTCTTTAGGCCACAGGTCTGACCTTTGACATCGCCACTTGGAAGAGAGGTTACTGCTCATTTCATTGTAATGTATTTTTGGAAATCACCGTAAAAGTATCCTCTGATCCGCCTAGACTCTTTTCCACATAATCTTTCTTTCCATGTCTCTGAGATCAAGGAATGTGGAATGGTTGTGGTGACGCGGGGACGTCCTCCAAAGAAGGCCAGGAAACTGGAACGAGGGCAAAAATCGCAGGAGGGGGGGGGAGGATACTGGAGTAGAAAAAAAGAGGAAAGTACGCGGCATCCTTTGTAAAACAACGCGCATGCAGCCATCCTTATGCTAACAGGCAGAAAGGAAAGGACCTTTATTTAAATGTCTAGTCGTTCTAGCGCTGGAGCACTAATTGGGGAGACACTGTAAACCGAAATTAACAATTAACTCAAATCAAGTCAAATAATGGGTTTTTGAGGAGAGGGGAAAACCGCAGTACCCCGAGAAAACCTCTCGATGCATAGTAGAGAACCAACAAACTCAACCCACACATGACGCCGAGTCTGGGAATCGAACCCGGGCCACATTGGTGGGAGGTGAGTGCTCTCACCACTGCGCCATCCCTGCATCCATAAAAAAAAATGTGAAATATGATTTTCTTAATTTACTCATTTACTGTCTGGAGGTTTCTGTCATAGGTATTGACAGGCAACTCCAATGCTCATGAAGCCATCTTCATTTCATTGGAAGAGGAAATCGTTGGGCGTTTTATCAGAATTTTCCCTCGGAGCTGGAATAATCACATATGTCTGCGATTAGAAGCCTATGGCTGTGAAGGTGAGTTACTGTTGTTGTTGTTTTCCACGCTTTAGTAGTTGATTTGCATAATTCTACGTCAGATAAGGTAATTTATAAATAAACCTTGCAAGAACTCTACGTACGAGCCAAATTAAAGCAATCAAAATGGAAATGGCATTACGATAACTGATGCTACAGTTCTGCATTTGCCGAATTTACCACTGAGCAAGAAAATATACTTGATTGCATCGCACTGCATTCACCGTGCCCATAATGATTACAATTGCAATTGACGAGAAGTGACCGACAAGAACATTACTTTGAGTAAATGGTTTGTAAAGAGTGTAGAGCCCAATTTTGAGAAATACTTTGATGAAAACAAGAGAATTCGACTGCTCTCTTGTAAAGCCGCATTGGGAGGCTAGAGCTTTTCTCTTTTTTGTTTGTCCGTTTGTTTGTTTGTTTTTTAACCGGTCGCCTTACCATAGCGTCTGCCATCGAACTGAGACTGTCGATACGGAATTTTGACTGATGCAGCGAAGGACTGGTATTTGGCTTGTCAGATCGGTTAAAGAAACAAACCAAGAGCGATACGTGGAGGAAGTGTCGTTAGAATTTACTTCATGCTAATGCATTTGTTGCAAGAGCCATTATCTGGAGCCTCCATCGTCTGTATTAACTTTCTGAGTCAACCCTACCCTGTATAATCATCATCATCATCATCATTATCAAAATTATCATCATCATCATCATCATCTTCATTTCCTTTTTTTCAGTCACATGCGGCCACACGAACGTATTTCAAAGCAAAAAGGCTTTCGGCCAAATTAAGGTGTCACAGTTGTAACAAAAATTAAAAGATATGCGACAGGTTTGACAAGGGCACAATACGAATGTAGGCTGCAGCTAATTGGCTCCTCGTATGTTGTTATCGTTTCTGTTGTTGTTGTTGTTGTTGTCACTGTAGTTTGTTTTGGTTTTTAATAACGCTGACTTCCTTACAGTATGTGCAGATCCTCTTGGAATGGAAAACTATGATATTCCAGATTACTCTCTGCTCTCAACAAGCGGCAGTGACGTTAGCGCAGCACGGTTGAAATCGGTCCATAATCTTGTTCTGTCAACAACAGAAGATCAAGTGGACTTTGTTCAGGTGGACTTTGGACCTGGCGCGAAGACAACAACCGCAGTAGTCCTCCAGGGTCATTACTCCAGTGGGAACAAGGGTTGGATCCAAAAATTTGTCATCGATTTCAGTAAAGATGGCGCAGAATTCTCTCCCTATGTGGAAAACGGCGTTGCAAAGGTACAATGCCTGAAAGCTACGATCTTACTCTACCAACTGAATTCTTATAATCTGATTGCATGATGCAGAGTGCACTTTTCCTGGCCTTTGCTTTACGCTTTCACACCTCACTCAGGCGTACGAATACGTACTGACGATATGCGGCAGCCAGGAAGGAATACTCTCTCTAATTATATAAACGGACACCCTCTGGGCCTTAGCGAATTGTATGCCTTATAGCCGTAAGGGAGATACTGTAATTTGACACGATATAATAAAACCTGTGACGTCAGAAACAACAGGCAAAGGTGTACCTAGTTAAACGTATAAATCAAAGACAAACTGAAAGGGATGACGTTTGAATCACTACCATTTATGATCATTACTTAGGCAGAAAAAAACCCATTGATTTCAAAAGGAATTCCATTTAATTTTAGTGTCGGCTTTGAGAGAGTTTTGTACCAGACGCTTGCCGAAAAAAGGGTATGACCTTAACGAGAGTTCAGCTACAGAGAAACATGGTGAATTCGGTCGGGGCCATGCATCACTGTCCGATTTAAGTTTAGTTAAACACTTCGCTGTCAATGGTGTTTTTTAAAAGCCGACTCGGATTTTGAAAATAAAACAAAAACCAAAAAACAATTATGGGGGCTACGGCAAAACTCTTGTTCGCGATGGTTGGGCAGATGTGGTGTAAATTCGTTTCCATTACGTAAATCACATCCTCGGAGACCCAGGGGTAGTTAGTCGGGTCAGGAGGGATTTTCATCAGACGTGGGCGAAAGTTTGCTGTAAGAACGAGACGAACCCCTGGGCAATTACTCTTACCAAACCAGTTCCAGAAGCATTTCAAATTCCCGCTTTTGATTGGGCAGAAAAATATTTTTCTGGCCAATCAGAGAACAGGATCCGTAGGGAGACTGATGCTATCTTACACGAAGTACGCGAACTGTCCCGTCACACATCTATCGCCATAGTTATGTGGCCCGTTCAACGGGAAGATTCCCGAGGAGAGTTTCAGAAAAAAATTCAACGAAGTCGAGGAAGTGGCAGGAAATCAAAGAAATTTTCACGGCGGATTTATCGAAAGTATCGTAAATTTTTATTGCTCTTACGCGATTTCTCCAGTGTTGCATATTCGACTAGTCGAGTAAACCATGTGTACTTAATATTTTTCTCCTTGTTTGTTGAGCTTCTTCTGAAACTTTCCACGGCGTGAGAATCTCCGTTGCACGGGCCACGTAACTATGTCGATCGAGCGTGAGAACGGCCGCCGGCCGGCTACAGTGTAGAATTACAGATTACTTGCTATGTAAAGGTCATTAATTAAGAATTAACAGTAATAATATAAATATATATATATTTTTTTTTTCCTTAGGTTTTCGACATTCCTCCGGAGAATCACTGGTTCCCATTCAAACTAAGATTACGGCATAATGTAACTGCCAGGTACATTCGGGTGATAATCAAGGACTGGGTTGGTAGTCCAATCATTAAACTGGAACTGTACGGGTGTGAAGGTGAGGATACTGACATCCCAAGCGAGTTTGAATATAGCTCTTTTAGTTTGGTTAGCATCGCGACTATTGGGCTCATATATCACTTAATTATTCTTTACAACCTCTCCTTTTATTGGTTTTGCTTAAAATCTAGCTCGTTTCCTTTTAGGGTAAGGCTCCATTGTTTCTGTTTCTTTGTCGAGTTCACGACACGAGTCCTTCGAGTCAAGTGTCGTGCCTGATTCCTGATTCCGAATAAGTGAAAGCAAATATATGACTCCTTGAAAACCTCTTCCATGTACTCAGTGTAATTGACAACTTCTATTACGCAAGACCTCCTGGTGCAATTGAACCGATCGTAAGTTCAAAATCAATTACACAAACCGTAACGCAATATGAAACGTTCAGGATATTCTTGCTTTTCATTGTTTTCTAAGCCAATACATAGAGCTGTTATAAGAGATCCTAAGAGGTGTGTGGTGACTGGTCAGCGTAGACGATGTTTGGTTTATTCTAGATAGTTGTTTTCATGAAAGCAACGCTTTCAAAATGTCTTACTGAATGATCCCTCTTTTGCAGCCTGCGCCGAGTCCTACGGAATTGGAAATGATGGCATACCAGTTATATCATCGTCTGCATCGAGCAGCAGGCCGTCCCATGAACCGGAAAAGGCCAAGTTGTTAAGTGACGTGGGTTGTTGGTGCGCTGACGTTACAGAAACATTCGAATACCTTCAACTTGATTTTGGAAATACTATGATGCTAACTGGGATTGCTTCCCAGGGTCACCATGTCAATAACGAATACGTCACTGAGTACCGGTTGGCTTTTAGTGCTGATGGAGCAACTTGGATGGAGTACTATAGAGCGCTTGATATAGAAACTAAGAAGAGAGATATGCTTGCGAATACAGACAACAGCAGCATAAGAAGGCTTAAGTTCTTAAACGAGATCAAAGCTCGTTATCTGAAGATTATTGTTCTTAACTGGCGTACAGGAATATGTCTCAGAGTAAGAGTATA
>BLFK01000731.1:372457-395094 GCA_014634185.1 Astreopora myriophthalma
TTCCTTTAAATAGCCGAGAAATGTGGCCGAGAACTGTTGATTGCTCACTGTAACGCAACCCACCGTTTTGACAATCCTTCCTCACACTACCTCTAAACCGGTGCAACATATTGTTTTACTATCTGAGACAATTCTCTAATGAGATTCAATGAACCTAACCGGGTTTGAGACCAATTATCAAGAAATTCTTTTCTCAGACAATCCTGGTCAAAACTGTTGGGACAATTCCCGCTTTTCCCCCTCCCCCCATTGCAATGTTGATTTTTCACGATCACCAAAATCAAGATCCGTTCATCGATCGCTGGCATGTTTCAACATTGCCAGGGGGGAAGGGGGGCGCGAAAAAGGCAGCGAAAGAAGAACACACGTTGCTCATAAAGCGATGGAAGCATGTACAGTAAATTCTCTACTTTTCGCCCAAAATTTGACAAGTGTCCCGAAGTCTTTTGACCCGGATTGTAGGTGCACTTTAAAATCTTGACTGTCAATTTGTACAATGGAAACATCAGCTCGCGTAACTGATCACCAGTGAACCTTTCATGACTGTTATTTACGATGATTTTGAACAATTTTAATTTCCAAGTAAGTCCGCCTACCTTGCTTGTCATGTATGTTTTCTTGATTTCAATAGTTTGTGATGGTGACTTGGGCATGGAAATCTCAAAGATCTTAAATGGTTCAGTAACTGCCTCCAGTCATTTCGGTGGTGGATATGAGCCTTGGAACGCACGTTACAATCAGCATTATGGGAAAGGCTCTTGGTGTGCACGTAATAATAAGAGAGATGAATATATCCAAGTGCATCTTACACCTGTGCACATCATATCACGTATTGCTGTCCAGAAAAAGGTGAAGACATCAGCTAGTGATGCAGTGGGAGAGGCATGGGTGACAAAGTTTGTGCTGGCCTATAGTGACGATGGATTGAATTGGTCCCCTTACTCTGAAGATGGTGTTGTTAAGGTCAGAAACTGTTGTTATTCACAAAAGTTCAAGGATCTGACATTTTTCTTTCATGTTTAATGGCCATAATAGGCATCATGCCCAAATCTGCGAAGCCTCATTAGAGCTATTCTAGGTTAAGTATTATTGTTCATTGCTAACCCAGGATTAGGGCCAATCGGGCTTACCTTCTGACATCTCAGTTGGACCTTAAGTTTAATTATGAGATTCAAATAGACATTAATAGTTCATGAGCCTAACAGCCTATCAGGTCACCGATGAAACGTCACGTGTAGTAGCCTTAAAAACCGATAAAACGCCCTTCGTTAGTATTCTTTATGGAAAGAATACTAGTAAGGTATAGCTTGTTTTTCTTGTATGCTAATGTTTTCCTCTCAAAATTTGAACCCTTGTTCGGACTCGAGAGGGACACGCTTTCTGTGGAATGTTTTTGAAGCTGTTCAATAAACTCGCAGGTCGGGTTGCAGCGATGAGTTTGAATTTACTAACGCTGTTATTGCTCCACCAATGTCCTTTAGAAGATCGGAATTGTGGGATTTAAGACACTTTACTCGGTTCACCATATTACGTTCATGATATCATCATGTTTTATTAAATCCATTCAACTAACTCGTTTTTAGTGATTCCAGTTCGCTTAAAAAAAATTCCAGGAATGCTCAGATATGAAACCCGTCGGAACCAATACCAACTGTGATTGTGTGTCCTCTGCCATAAGGCAGGTCCAGTCCTATAACCGTCTGTCCATTGGAAGCCTCTTAAAATTAGCATAGTCTTTGTCATTCTTGACTGAGTCCAACACCCCTATTTTCCGTCGTCCAGGGGGCCTCTTGCCTTCAATTCTCCCTTCCATAACATGTGGCAGTAGATCACCATGTCTTAATGTGTGCACTAGCCATCTCCTCTGCCTATTTCTAATGATGTCAACTACTTGTTGTCTCTCTCTCTCTCTCTCTCTCTCTCTCTCTCTCTCTCTCTCTCTCTCTCTCACACACACACACACACACACACACCCGGGTGAGTACCTCCTCGTTAGAAACCTTGTCAGCCCACGAGATGCCTAGCAACTTTCGCCAGAGCCACATCTCGCAGCTCTCTAACCTCCCGGCGTCCTTTTTTCCTGATCGCCCAAGTTTTAGCTCCATAAAGTGCACTCGAAACTAACGACTTAACAAGGCGCTTTCTCAGTGTCAGATTGAAGGACTTCGTCAGCAGCTATTTTCTGTCAGAGAAGGCATCCTTCGCATGTGCGATTCTCATACGGATATCTCTTCCACAGTCACCTTCTTGACTGATAATACTTGCAAGATAAGTGAACTGCTTTACTTGAGCCGGTTTCTTTCCTCCTAACATTATCGTAAATTCCTTCCCTGGGCTCTTATTTATCTTCATAACTTTTGTCTTTTTAGTGTTTATCTTCATGCCAAAACTCTCTGCGTTGCACATGTCATTCATTCTTGTCATCATGACTAACTATTGTGGCCTGGTCGTCTGCAAATCTTACCGACTTACATCCCATAGAGCCTCTCGTAACATGGCGTCCGCAAAGATATTAAATGTTATAGCTGATAATGAGCACCCTTGCCTGGTGCCACGGCCTATCCCTGCCTCACCCGTCAATCCGTGCTTCAATCGTACAGCTGCTCTGTAACCCATGTATAAGGCTGTTATTAACCCACTATCTCTCCAATCGACACCATTGTCTTTTAGAGCTTTCAAATTTGGTCCAGTCCACCCTGTCGAACGCTTTCTAGTAGTCCACGAAGCATACATACATGTCCTGGTCGTGATCCATGCATCTCTCACTCAAAGATCTCACGACTGCTATGGCTTCTCTTGTGTCAACTCCTCTACCGAAAACAAAATTGGTCTTTTCCGATGTAATCTTTGGCCTTGTGCTTCGATTCGAGTTATGACACGGGGTACAACTTTCAAGGCATGCACAGCTAGGCTGATGGTTTTGTGCTCATCACATCTTGCAGTCTGTGGTCGTTTCTTTATACGTACAAGTATTGACTTCAGCCAGTCCTCGGGCCAAACTCCTGTTCTATAGATATTACTACAGAGCCTTAAAAAAGCATTCATACTCTCCGGACCCATAGCTTTTATCATTTCCGCTGGTATACCATCAAGTCCTTCCGACTCCCCGTTCTTCAGTTGCTGTATTGCCTTTTCAATTTCTTCCTTTAGGATGTCAGGCCCAACCTATCAGCCCCCACTTCCTCCTCTTACTCTAACGGGATACTGACTGGTTTGTCATCCTTTGCATAGAGCTCCTAAATATACTCTATCCATATCCCATGGACTTCACTTGGCTCGGTCAGTAAGACACCTTCCTTGCTTTGAACGCTATATCCTTTCATTTCTCCGCGTGTCTTCTGGCCAAGTTCCTTTACTTTCACTTAAACCAAGTTTGGCCTTCCCATTCCTTCTAGTTCTTCCATTTGCTGGCACTCGTTTTCCCACCATCTAGAACGTGCACTGTCCGTTTCTCTTCGAAGCTCGTGCTTTAATTTGCTATACATACGTCTCCCGTGCTCCGAGTTCACATTCTTCCAAGTCCTTCTTTCTTCGATCTTATCTAGCATCTGTTCTGTAACCCAAGCTTTCTTAGCTTTCCTCCCGACTTCATAACTAGTGTTCTCTTCCCCACTTCTTATTATAGCTCTCTTCTGATAGTTCCAGCTGTCTTCCACATCTAGATTATTGCAATCTTTGCTTTCCTCCGCAATAAGTTTTTCTAGGTCTTCCGTAAACTTCGTTCCAGATTCTTTCCTCAACCTCTCCCTGTTCCATCTTGGTATCTTCCTTGCACTTCATACTCTTTTCAACCTCACTTTCACCTTCATCACCGCGAATCTTGGAATTCCGACTCTTGGAATTCATAGCGTTTTTCGGTTAACCAGAAGAATTTACTGTTTGCACTACTGACCTGTTGTCATGACGCACTTTTTTGTCAATAGGAGTTTAGCGGTAACAGAAGACACAGACTCCAGAATCAAGTTAAAACGCGGTTTCTGCGCCTGATAATCAAGGAATGGTACAGTCACATATGTTTACGAATGGAGCTTTATGGATGTCAAGGTATTTACGGTAACAGCAACAATATTTATTAGTATTTATAACATCTGACTAATCAAGCTAAGTACAAGTACTAAGCATGCATCACAATTTTTTTAAGCTTATTGATGACTTAAGCACTGTAAACTCGACAGGTTATTTGTTATGTGGGACTGAATGCTCTAGCAATTAATGTTACAAAAGGATTGCTTCGATTTGACTCGAGCAAACCGATTGCCTGTGCACTTGGAAAGTTTGAAGAGCATTCAAGAAGTGAGAGTGGCTGCTTCTTAAGAGTCGCTTGCTTCTCGTGCTCTCCGAACCTTCTCAAGTACATGTCAACTCGATATAAGCTTTCTAAATAATTGTCGAATTGTTTGTTGCTTCACCCCGCCGACCATGATTATAAAGCCTCCCCATGACTAAGCACCGGAATGGAGAGGAAGAAAACTATAAGGACTAATGTTCTTACCATGGCCAATGACATTATCTGAGTAAGGTAAGACTCTGTTGATACCACATGGTAACAAAACCTTGGTGCTTATAACATGGCACTTAAAAAAGGAAAACAAGAAGGAAACAAAGCAACGAAGTAGAAATGTTAATAGTTATGGTTTATATAGGGAGCTTAAGAAAGGATGAAGTTGAGGACAAAGCCACAAAACAACAGGTTGAATGCGCAAAAACATTGGATACGCCAGCTCCTCACAAGCGTATTGCAGATTAGTACATTTAAACCTAAATCTAAATATCATTATGTCGCCAAAATCGTCCGACGACATCACGCCAACTCTAAAATACTAATAAATAAAATTATACTAAAATATAAAAGATAACAGAAAGATAACAGGAAAGCTAAAATACTGATAAAAATTACACTAAATTAGTTTGCTTTTAAAAATACAAAGAGACTGGCTGAAAACAGTTTCTTGTGGAAGTTTGTTCCATTCAGTTATTGTCCTAGGAAAAAAAGAAAATCTAAAAATATCTTTATGTCCTTTTGGTACAATAAATTTAAAATCATGGCTTCCCCGAGTCCTCCTTTCCCTGTTTGTTATCAAATAATCCCCCCAGTCCCCATCTAGGAGGCCGTGGCACATCTTGTATATAGTGGAGAGCCTTGCGTGTCTTCTCATCGTTTCAAGTGTGTCCCACTGTAGGTCTTGCAGCATTTCCGTCACGCTCGTTGTTCGATCGTAATTTCCAGTGACAAAGCGGGCTGCTTTCCGCTGTACCCTTTCTAGAGCGGCTTTATCTTTCTGGTGGTGTGGGTCCCATGCACTACAGGCATACTGGAGTTTTGGCCTCACAAGAGTCTTGTACGCGGTTTCTTTCACTGTCTTTGGACAGTTCCACAGGTTTCGCTTGATGAGTCCCAAGACCTTATCTGCTTTAATTGTGATTGTTTCGACATGTGCTGACCACTTCATTTTGTTATGAAGCACTACCCCCAAATAAGGGTGACTTTCCACTTCTTCTAGGATTTCTCCACAGAATACGTATTCCCGCTTTGGTGGATCCCTCCTTGTTGTAAAACACTGACATGATTTTGCACTTTGACGGATTAAATTCCATCTGCCACTTTTGTTGCCAATCTTCTAATCTATACAAATCATCTTGGAGATCAGCTGTGTCTTCATCACTACAAATTGTTCCATATAACAGCGCATCATCAGCAAAAAGTCTAACAGTAGAGTTTAGACCATCAGGTACATCATTTATATACATTAAGAAAAATAGCGGTCCTAATACTGTTCCTTGGGGAACACCGGATGTCGTAACTACGGGTGCAGAAGATTCTCCCCCAATTACCACTGATTGGGTACGTTGTGTTAGAAACGATTCGAACCAGTCTGTGTCTTCGAAACAGTCTGTGTCTATTTGCCGTTCTTTGCTGACGGCTGGCTTGTACCAATAAACGCACAATGTTCACGGTTAGTGTTACCCAAGCATAAGAATAGTGACATACGCAGGCGCAATAAGCTGCAGAGTCAAGTTGCTGTATTAAGGGACGGGCCATAAATAATAGCCCCAGCCGAACCCCGAGGCGGCATAGATCAGAATGAGCTAAAATGACTGATTCAAAAACAACAAACACAAAAAGAGACAAAACCAAAACAAACAAACCAAATCAATTTTTTATGAACGCGGCCCGCGGCCCGATCAACAAAATACCCGCAAAGGATTAAATAAATGTATTTATCATAGGTTATGTAGCTCTTTGTCCACGGTGTTATGTGGTATGTTATTACAATTGCTTCATTAGCGGAGGGCTGGTATATATTCAGTTTATCTCACTTATATTCATTCGCGTCTTACGATTGTCCTAGACCAATGACTAAAGGCTGATAGTTTTTTTTTTTTCATGTGAGTATCACAAGTACTAGTAATGTGCATAAGAACTGTCGCGTTTATTGTACCATTGTTATTCCTGCATAGCTTAGTCTGGTTTGTAAATATTCACATTATTTGTGATTCACAGAGTTTCAGTATTTTGTTTGTAAATACATAATAGAGGGTCGTGCACGGCTCGCATTGACACACCCCAACAGAGGTTGCTTATTACATGGTAAATGTTGTATATTCATTTGAGCGGTTGGCGAATAGAATTTAGAATATAGCTAAATTTATCAGTCCCAGATATTTAACAATTATTCGCCGAAGGCGAAGTGAATATTGGTGAATATTGAAACAATCTGTGTCTTCGAAGACCGAAATTAAAATAGATTTACAAATACAAAATACAAATTTGCTACAGTTGGAGCCATAGTTAGTAGAGGAGACTGGTTATGAAAGTCGGTGAACTTCAAAGAGCCAAACAATAGAGCTCTCTTCGATGTTGAACGTACCTGTCATGTGACTCTGACCATGCACAAGCTTCTTGTGAATTATAAACAAAATGGCGGATACAAGCGATGTTTTCCTCTTCGAAGACGATTTTGATGCAATCATAGACATTTTAGAAGCTGACGATGACGTGGAGGAGCAGTTAAACTGAATAAAACAGTTAAAGAGCCAACTTACAAAAGCAATCGATTTCTTTTTCGTTTACTGATACCTAGTTCTCTTTCTTTTTTTAGTTTCTCTTTCTGATCTTTTTCGTTTACTGATACCTAGTTCTCAGTTCCCATTGGTTCTGGTTTGTTCATCGTTGTCAGCTCCTATCAGAAGAAATGAAATTATAAAGACCTAAGAGACCTACTGTAAGACTGTCAAACATGAAGAAGGCAGCTCAACGTCGGCCAATGAGAGGGAAGAACAGACGATGCGCTCGTGAAAATGGTCACTGAAGTCAAAACAATGGCCAGTAATGGATTTATATACCGCACATATCCCATAGAGTTCATGGCGGTTTATAATTCTTTCTCCGAGGGCAGATCGGACGTCAACCTGTTAAAAGAAAAAAAAATGCAATCACGAGCCCTAGCTATAACATGGTTTACCCAGACTGTGTCAGGGATGAATTTTAGCAAACCCAGAGAAGAATTCTCAGAATTCTGAGAGCTAAAAAAGTGTTATAGCAGCCTAACGAGAAATGGAAGTTCAGAAATTTCTATGCGAAGTTCCAACACGGAAGCAGATCGGCAAAAACCGACTCCAGGAGTCTTGTTTAGATAGATATTCGTATGGGAGAGTTGACTGTACTTTTCGCTGAGCAAAATTGAAAGTGGAAAAACACCATCATAATTTCAGAACTGAAACAATTCTGTAAACATTCGAACAAACGTAATGCATGCTGACCACGCGAAATCAGGGCGAAAGACTTGAATTGACTCTCATCACTTTACACTGGAGACGACGTCTCACGGCTAAGCTCACCCGGGCGATGAAACTATATCAAGGCATGTCACTCCCGATTCAAACCATTTCCTATTTGTTCCTATTATCTTATTGCAGCTTGTATGGAACCTTTAGGTTTGGAGAATTTTCAAATCCCAGATGCTTCCTTGACAACCGCAGCATACAGAAGTAACCATGAGCCCCAAAGGTCTCGTCTTGGATATTATAGAAGAGAGATGTGGTGTGGGAAGGAAAGAGATTTGAACCAGTTTCTACAGGTAACTAATCCTCACCTCTGCCATTGTCACTACCACGTCCAGTGCCATTTAGTATCAGTGCATTTAGTCACTTCAGTGGATTTTAAAAGACCGTATTTCCGAATCAATTTTTTTCAACTTGTCAAAATGTCTTACTTTGGCAGGCAATACGGCCATAACCGCGGTGTACAAGTTTTGAACGGTAATAGGGTACTTTCAATTTTCTCGTTGGAAACAAAATAAACTTTCGAAAGAAATGAGATGCCATGTGTTTAAGGTATCAGTGTACCCCAAATGACCATCATACTTCGGCGCCGCTTTACGGTGGGACGTTTTACGCAAACCCTACAAAAGTATATATTTTCTGAAAGCTTAATAATTGTAGATTACGATGGTATATTCATTAACATAAAAAAATTACGGTTTTCCAAATATAGCGCGCTATTTCTCAAAGTACAGAGGTTCACTAATCAAGTTCGTTTCCGGTCGGATTTGAGCGGGAGAACGCGATTAATATCGCTATGTCTTCTTGACACCTTTCTCTAAAAAACGGTGTCGGGAAATTTTGATTACTTGTCTGGTTTGTTTTTGACACGCAGTTAAACTTTGAGAGTTGAATAAAACATGCATTCTCTTCACTGAAACCGTCATAACTTTTGAAAGAAGCAAAAAATAAAAAGTCGGGAAATTTTGATTACTTGTCTGGTTTGTTTTTGACACGCAGTTAAACTTTGAGAGTTGAATAAAACATGCATTCTCTTCACTGAAACCGTCATAACTTTTGAAAGAAGCAAAAAATAAAAATTCCCCGACACCGTTTTTTAGAGAAAGGTGTCAAGAAGACATAGCGATATTAATCGCGTTCTCCCGCTCAAATCCGACCGGAAACGAACTTGATTAGTGAACCTCTGTACTTCGAGAAATAGCGCGCTATATTTGGAAAACCGTAATTTTTTTTATGTTAATGAATATACCATCGTAATCTACAATTATTAAGCTTTCAGAAAATATATACTTTTGTAGGGTTTGCGTAAAACGTCCCACCGTAAAGCGGGGCCGAAGTATGATGGTCATTTGGGGTACACTGATACCTTAAAAGACCGTATTTCCGAATCAATTTTTTTCAACTTGTCAAAATGTCTTACTTTGGCAGGCAATACGGCCATAACCGCGGCGTACACGTTTTGAACGGTAATAGGGTACTTTCAATTTTCCCGTTGGAAACAAAATAAACTTTCGAAAGAAATGAGATGCCATGTGTTTAAGTGGGAGTTATTTTTTTTCTAGAGAGTGACGCAGACATCTCCGAGTTCACCTAACAGGAATCGAACCTATGACTTTCCGATAATTTAACAAGTTCGGATGGTCTGCCACTGAGTTATAACAGGCTCGACTTGTGGGAGCAAGGCCATTAAACTAGGTTCGTATGGAACAATTATCCTGCATACTGCTGGGATTTGAATGTCGGTACGTGATATATTTTAGCCATATCACGTCTTGGAGGTCATAGGTTTGATTCTTTCCCGAGTATGCCTGCGTCACTTTCTGGAAAAAAAAACATCATTCTCAAGAGAGTAATGCTTTGTCAAAAAACTGAATTATACGATTGTTGTCATACCGTAGCTCTTAGGATATCAAGCAAATAGTCTGAATTCACAGTCTTTGCTGTCCGGTTGTCCGCATTGGGAATATTAATAGGACGTTCGAAAATGGTATTTCTGATAATGTAGCGAGGAAGAAGAGGCAGAAATAGTAATTTTGTCGGCACGGATAGTTAGTTTACCGGCCATCCCTGTCTGATGGGAAATTATGGGTATACTTCTTAGATACGATAAGCTGGTCGTTACGATTTTGAATTAGTCTAGGTCAGCACTTGTTCAAGTCTTAGTTTGGAATATCTATGCGACTTCTTGTCGTAACTCGGCCCCCAGAGTTAACGGCATCACAGTAGGTGGGGGTATACGTTCCCTTTTTTTTGGATTATCGCATCCGGTGGCGTAGCACCATTGACCAACAGTCCTACAATAAACTGGCGTATGGGGTCCCTGCTGAACTATGGCCCCTGTATCTGCACAATTGTATGCGTCTCGTTGTGCAGTGTAAGCAAAATTTATTCTATTTGTGCATTCCTTCCTTCCTTCCTTCCTTCCTGCATTCATTCCCTCATTTATTCAATCACTCAGTCACTAGTAAACTAAGACATAAATTAATTTATTAAACTTTTAATTAATTAATTAATCAATTAATCAATCAATCAATCAATCAATCAATCAATCATTCAGAGTCATTCAGTCAGTTAATCAATCAATCAATCAACCTCGTTCTTAGGCTCTCTCTCTTTTCCTCCCTTGTCGTCGAGAAAGAGACTGTTTTGGTCTGGTCACATGACTACCTGCGACAAACTGCTCCCTTGTCCAGGTAGACTCAGCCACCATTTTTGTTCATTTAAACACATTTCAAACGTGGAGCACAGCAACGTTGCGACTTGCAGACGAACTGCGAATAATTTAAAGCCGTTCTCACTCCATATGAAAATCGGAAATTATTCGCTACCGTTCGAGTAAAATTGTATGAATTTTATATAAATAGCCGAGCCTGACGCCGACCGTTAAGATTCACCGCGGACTTCAGGTACAGAGAAAAAGTAAACACAAATAGTGGAAGCCCTCGCGGAAAGATTTCCGTCCAGCTCTCTAAATTAATTATACATGCATATTCCTATTAACCCTCTTCCAAAAAGAACGAGCGTGGATAGAATTTTGCTAGGAATATGCATGCATAATGAGTAGGGGCCTGTACGGAAATCTTGCCGCCCTCGCTTTCACCAAGCGGCATTTAGTTATTAACGGTACTCACAATTGTCTCGGTTTGTCATGGTTTCGATCAAAATCAGAAGTGTAAGGTATTTTTCAGCAAAGTTAGGAAATAAAAACATACACAGATTACCTTCAATTCAAATGCTCCTCCGTGCTTCGCAAGTCCATTCATTGATATGTTAAAATTATGATTGAATTGAAATACATTTTTCTGTTGCCTAAATTTCTACACTTTCTGCTCGTTAGGACTACAATCTTTGCATTCCATTCCATTCGAAGCTCCGTCAAAGTACTCTTTCTCGCTGTCATCGCTTCAGTGGCCGGCGTTCCAAAATGACAAACCTTTCAGCTAATCAATGCTCTGCTTCAGCGAAAATACGTGAACCTTTTCTAAGCTAAAACTGCATTTGTGATGTAGAAACCCTTGGTTTCACAAGCCCTAGCTAGTTAAGCTTTGTCACAAACTTCACGGCCGAGTTTCCTGATCTTCTGGGAGAACTGAACACTTATCTACCCCTCCCTCCAGCCGCTTGTTTGTAAACCTGCCAGAATCTGGCAGGCATGTGACGAGACCAGACCAAGGTCTCTTTTTCGACGACAAGGGAGGAGAAGAGAGACAGCCTGGTAACGAGGTTGTTAATTAGTTAATAAATTAATTTCCAGATGTGAGAAAATGTTGGAAATACAACATGATAGTGCATGAAATGGAAACTCAGACAATTGTTTCCTCCGCTTTTTATGCGCTGCTACGACCTCGGGCCAATATTCCCCAGGCCCAAGTTACTCAAAGGGTGGATAGCTAAATTGGTTTTGCTAGCACTTATCCGGTGGATAGTGATTTATCGCGTGGATAGCGTTATCCACCTTCTGAACAACCGAACCAAGTACGGCCCTCGCGCTCGGTTAGTGAGAGGTTAAAATAAATACCTCACACTAATATTATTATCATCACCATCATCACAATCACCACCACTACCACCACCACCATGATGATGATGATGATGATGAGATATGGGTCTTTGACTAGAGCTCCGAACGGAGGTTGGTTGGCGCATCTCTAATATGCTTAAGGTGACTGCGTGATGCGGTTATGAGTCATATGTGGCAGTCGTGATTTCGCTCAGATGTGGCTGCATGGTGCAGCTCTAGTCAAAAACCCACACAACCTCGTTCCGAGGCTGTTCCTCATGTCCTCCCTTGTCGTCGAGAAAGACACCCTGGTATAGTCTTGTCACTCGACTGCCTGCGACAAACTGCTCCCTTTTCCGGGTAGACTCAGCCATTTTTGTTCATTTCATCACATTTCAAGCGCAGCGCAAAGTAACGTTGCGACTTGCAGAAGAACTGCGAATACTTTAAAGCCATTCTTGCTCTATATGAAAATTGGAAAATATTCGCTTCAGTTCGAGTGTAATTCTACGAATTTTATATAAATAGCCGGGCATGACGCCAAGCGTTAGAGACCTGAAGCAGTAGACGTTCGTGAGCCAGGGGCGGCGTCCTGTTCCGCGGGGAAACTGGGTCGAAGACGGGGTTCGTGGCGCCAAAATGAAAGTTAAACCTCCGCGGGAACACGACCGTCGTTTCTGTTCCTGACAGTAAATATGACCGGATTTCAAGTCGTCAGAGCTACAGTAAAAACCTGCATACAAGAACATGTGGATTAAGAGCACCCAGGCTGAAATTTGGTAAAAAAAAGGATCATATATATAAGAACACATTCAGCCTGAAAATTGAAAATTGTTCTTATATATAAAAACTCTTCCCTTTTCAGTTTAATAGAACAAACAGTGTCTGTAGCTTTACTGTGGTATTGCACAAAGATCTCTGTATAAATGCTATTAATTTCACTTGCTGTGTATAGCAAATGTACAACAACTGCATTTGGAATTAAAAGTCTTATAATTACATGAAAATATGCAATAAAGTGAATGTCACCATTTGTCAAAGTGTCAGTCACATCCTTTATTTTCAACAGACAGGGCAATGATAAGGAGAAACACAAAAACATGCAATATGTATGCAGTTCTATCTTTGTTTAGAAGTAAAAAATTAAGAACACTTAAGAACACTTTAAGGCTGATTTCACATAAAATACCCGATGTATAAGAACCCAATCAGCCTGAACCCCGAAAATGGGTGTTCTTGTATGCGGGTTTTTACTGTATGCTTTTCTTAAGCTTTGATCAAGGACACATTTGTGAAGAATTACTTGTTTTACTTGAATACACCTCCAAAATCCAGGATTTACTTACAGTGAATACGATTGCTTTGACTTTGACAGCATTCAAGAGCCCGAGTGAAAATACGAGTTTCGCATCGAGAAAAGCAACATCCCATTCCTGGCTGACATTCTTCAACTACCCGAGGTTTTCAGATGCTCCCAGAGAACTGTTTCCTCTATAATTGAGGGCCTTTGCATGCTTCTAAAAACGACAGCATACCCTTGTCGCTACAACGATATGACCCAACGTTTTGGCAGACCGGTTCCCAAAATCAGCATGATAACAAATGCTGTTGTAAATTTTCTATATGAAGCCCACGGTCCCAGAATTACCGAATGGAACCATGAAGTTCTTTCTCTTTCTTCCCTGGAGACCTATGCAGCAGCCATCACAATAGAGTACACTCTTTGAAATTTTCTTGACTTTTTCCTATATTTGTACGAGATTAATGCATAGCGATCCCGTACGGGACGTTTGGACACTGTAAATGCTGGTGTATCATGGCTACACAAAGTTTCGGCGACTTGCTGCCATACTTGGGCTCGTGGGCTCGCTGAACCGTTTTTTTCGAATTTCACGAGCCAAACATAGAGCATGTCTTTCAGTCCACTCCATTTCCAAACCTTTACAATAATAATATAGTTTAAACGTTATCTGAAAGAAGGTGCCAAAAATAAACCAAAAATATTCAAAATATCTTATCTAGACGCCAAGGGCGGAAAAGAGAGAGAGAGAGCCGGGAACGAGGTTGACACCTATATTTCACTCATGCTTGCTTGTCTCCAGTAGCTCAATGGTTAGTGAATGCATGCCGCTAGATCACGGAGAGTCGTGCGTTCAAATCCCATCTGGAAATAGGATTTTCTTTTTCTGACTTTCCATTGGATGCACTAATATCAGGTTCTTGGCTGAATGAATGAATGAATGAATGAATGAATGAGTGAGTGACTGACTGAATGACTGCCTGACTGACTGACTGACTGACTGACTGACTGAATGAGTGGCTGAGTGAATCAGTGACTGAGTGAATGAATGAATGAATGAATGAATGAATGAGTGAATGAATGAATGAGTGAATGAATGAATGAGTGAATTGAATGAATGAATTGAATTATTTCTTTATTTGTCGTTTCAATTGCAACTTGCAGGTTGATTTGGGGAAAACAAAAGCTGTAACCGCCATTGCAACCCAAGGAAATACTGTTCGGCAGAAGGATGCTCGTTTAAGGGAGTATTACATACAGTACAGTGATGACGGGTCAAACTGGCTGGACTATACTCATGGAGGAAAGCGAAAGGCAAGTTGAAAAATCAGGAAATTCTCGCGCGAGCCAACATGGAGATACGATCAACCATAATCTTGGAGGGATTAATAACAGGAATAAGACCCTTCTCCCTAGTAATAAATGACGCGCGATTTCAGTTTCTATCACTGATTTCAGTTGGTGTCGAAGGGTGGCCTTCATTGCAAACCCGTCAATTGTTAAGATTGTTGTCTCAGTGGCTAGCTATAGCTTCTATGTATTGCTCGAGTCGGCGATATCCGCACTGTGTGTTTTGGGTCTCATACATGAGTTTAACATGTCATGAATATATTTTTGATCCAAGTGGTGCTTTCTGGCGGTGATTCCTATGGCAGCTAAGTACAGGTCAGGTTGTTTCATAACACATCTGACTACGCCTTTACCAATCATTAGAGGTATTCACCACTGGAATGACTTTTATGGTGCCTTATCCCTTGTCAAGGCTCAAACTACAATAAGCGCACAAAAACTCTTAAAGGCACTAGCATATGACGAACACGCTCTTTAGAAGTTAGCTTTCCGACTTGCTGATAATTTGGAAGATACATTTCTTAATAAGTATTTTTTTAGGGGATGAGGGGATAGCAAAAAGGCGGAAACGCCAAAAAAACAAACAAACAAACAAAGCACAAAAAACAAAAACACAAAAGCAAAACAAAATCAAACACAAACATAAACAAAAAACAAAAACGCAAGAAGATTAGGCCAACACTTTAACGTCACTGCAGTTCACTTCCTATTGCAGCGCTCCATCATTGAAGCAATAGCCAGTGATATTTTATGTGCGATTCTTTAATAGGTTAGTGCAAACTTGATATTATAAGACTTCAACAACCACCTGCTTTTGTTTATTTCAGATATTCAAGGGGTACAAGACCAATGTGGAAACAAGCATGGAATATCTGCCGCAAAACATCACAGCAAAGTTCATCAAGCTGCGACCCACACACTGGTATAATCAAATCTGCACCAAGATTGAGATTTACGGCTGCGAAGGTACAACAAATATGGGAGCTTGTGTGTTTGTAGTTGTCTATCTGAGTTTAGGGAAGCGCGTGAGACCACGATGTAGTGTGCGCATTTTTTTTTCTTTTCTTAACTAATTATCAAGTTTGAATTTTCTTGTTCTCAAAATTGCAAATGCAGATTATTATCCCGGCAGACCAGGTGTAATAGTCTGAATCCCACTCTGGACCAAAGCACTGGTTTCCCGGAAATGGCTTCCGAAAAGTAACAGCAGTGGCCAATTGTTGTTTCTACGAATGTCTTGAATTTCTCTGCCTTTCATTAATTAGGATGCATTTCTTTTCGCCCAACGCGTTCATTAGCCTCACACAGAGGAAATCAAACAAGAAAAGACCACAAAAGACTGTATCTTATCCGACTCAAAAATCAAAAAGTTATTTACCGGGATAAGTCGGTCCGTATAGGAAAAAACGATGCCCTTAGCCTTGAGTAAGGCCAGAGGTCGAAGGTAAATAACTTTTTTTTATTTGTTATTTTCTGAAATTCCTCTTTTCAAATTGGGAAAAAGACAGGAAAGAAGGATATGATGCTTACAAAGCGCCTAAGGGCTATGCGTATGTCTATCAGCAATTTACTTTATTTGAGGACAGACATGAAAAGAGAAAAAGCCATGCAAAAGTCATCCAAATGACAATCATCTGTCAAACTTCAAAAGTAAGTGCACGTTCACACTTGACCGGAAAAATTCCGAACCGTGGTCCGTATCGAAAAAGGCTGGATGGGTTACAAGCGCGTGATTAACCAATCAAATTAGAGGATTTAGGATTCCGGCCCGTTGAGATGCTTGAGAAAAAAATAAAACAGGCTATTTCAAGGGACGGCCATTCTTCAGTCTAAATTTTAGTGGAGAGAATACATAGTTTAAATATTGTCAACTGATATAACCGAGGCATTACACTGGTTTAGGATCTGAATCCTTAGCGGTTTGCATACATTGTTATCCCGCGGTCACTTTAATGGGAGGTTTATGCTGCCTACATGGGAGAAAGGTATCCTAAGAGTCCAGCTCATTGTGGAGAAGGCAGAGTAGAATTGTCGTTAGTACAAACAGGTAAAGTACTAACAGTAAAGTAGGTGAGAGTCGTGTGGAGTTGATTCGAGTTGGTCGGATAGAGTGACATAAAATAGGGAAAAGATTGCCGATTAAATACTGCAATGTGGCATCCGGAATCGAGCAATGTTTGTGTTAACATTTTTAATTTAGTGCCGATTTTTTTTCTTTCTTCTTCTCCTTCTCCTTCTCCTTCTTCTTCTTCTTCTTCTTCTTCTTCTTCTTATTTCAGCTTGATGATTGTTTTGGTGCACGGTCTGCTTCATGACACGAATGCATCAAACAGGCTATTCCGTTTGCCCAATATTTGCACTGAATTCACTTGTCTTGTCGATCATTGGCGTGGAAACGTGAAGAAAGCGAAATCCTGTTGTATGGCAGTTTATTCCTTCACTCAGCAAGTTCTTCAGGTGACATGGAAACAAGTCAAATTTCAAACTATCACGGAGGCAGACTCGCCTCGCTGGAGTGCCTTATGTGAAGCTTCTTGTTTTAGTAGTTAGGTTTAAGCACCTCAAGAATTATTGATGTTCAGCAGTACTTGCGATGTGAAAGCAAGAGTGTTACATGTACACCTAATTACAACTTTTCTGGAGTGAGAAATATTTCAGTAAAAGAAGCCGAAACGTGATTGGGCTATGTGAGTTGTGCAGGGCTCCATATTGTTGCGGGCAACTTCTTGGCAGGGAGAGATCTGTCCACGGTTCACTGTATATGTTTACCTATTTATACCTTAGTGGAAATGGAAGGATGCATGCGTTTCAATGAGCCAATAGACGATAAACTCATCGGCGTGCTCGGTCCAAAAGAGTTGGTGTTCTGTCACACTCTGTAATACCTGTCGGACTTTGTAATAGCTGTTGTACTTTGAAACAACACTTGCCGCACTTTGCACTAAAACAGCTGTCGCATTTTGTAATAACATGTTGTCGGACTTTGTAATAAGATGTTTTCGCACTTTGCAATAAGCTTTCAAATTTCCTTTGAATAACACGTTTGGTAGAAATTGTAGATGACTTAACTAAGTCTTTGCTTTCTTGGCCCAACCCCTTACTGCAACTCCCACCTTCCAATACCTCGGCACACACCAAGCGAGGAACGATACAACTATAAATTTTACTACTGCGCATACCTATAGACCATTTACACTGCGTTGCGTGTATATTTCTAAAAACCTTGGTATTTGTCTTGTAATGGTGTTCAAGGTACCCGACTTTACCCACAATTGTAGCAACTATTTTAAATCCTGTGACTACCCAAAGCAAGCTGTGTGATCTTCAAAATAACAATTGCGAGAAGCGTGGAGGAGAACGCGTTTCTTTTTCGTCCCCTCAGTTTAGTATGCAAAGCAAAATATCAAGGAAGAATGTATTTGTGCCCTGCATGGGGATTAGTTAAGTCATATACAATTTCTACCGAACATGCTGTTCAAAGGAAATTTGAAAGTTTATTACAAAGTGCGACAACTTGTCATTACAAAGTGTGACAGCTTAATTTATTACTACAAATACGTGACTCGCAAAACCTCGCGAAGCTAGGGCTGGGTGGGCAGTTAATTTGAAGTGAAGGAATGTGCTGTCTTTGCAGAGCCAAGCGATGTTGTCTTTGCTCTGTGGTTTCCTGATGTCTCCTTGTTCTTCGCTGCTCGCGCTGAATCTGAAGTCGCCTTTCACGTTGTTCAGGAGTTTCGTTGTTTAATCTCCTTCGGCGAATTTGTCTTGTCCCTTGTGCGTGCTCTTCTGGTTCATTTGCATGGGAATTTGGTCGTGTTTGACCAATATTAAACATTTTTCACTCCTCGATAAAATTACACGTTCGGCCTCAATGAATAAACATGAGAGTGCGCCATTGTGAGGCAGCGGTTGCTGCCTAGCAACCTTCCCTTTGTCTGACGTCATTCATACTTTGTTTGCGAACTGTTGCCAGGCAACAGCACGGACACCTTAAGCGAAAAGGTAAACTCTACCTCCACATCTATATATATATATATACAATTACTAAAAACTGAATCATTGGATAATGCAATTCAAGGCTTTTCATTGGCTTAGCTATCATGGTATATGAGCTAATATACCATAACCTCCAAATATGGTAAGTGTACGCGTCAGCTTACACTTAAATAATGTGCATTACGACTCGCATCGGAGTCTGCAGCCAGCAGTCTCTAGGCAGCAGTCCGCAAATGTCTTACACCGTGTTATCAAAGAAAATTGTAAACTGTAGCTCACGTTGTTTCTCCCAGATACCACTTGAAACCATGGAATTAGTAATACCTAAACTGGCTTTCTTTTGTCTATTTAATCCCTTTTACTAAGAAGACGCCAGAAACTGTGGAAACGGTACACGAGCTTTGATTGGTCCATGATAACAAAGGGTGTGACGTGTGGAACAAGAGCGAAGTAGGAGGGTCTCCTTAAAAGGGCTAAGAATATTGTCCTTAGGCCTAAAAAACAAGTAAACAAACAGACAAACTAAAAGCAAAACAAATCGTTAGTCGCAAAGAGAGTTAAACGTAAGAAAAAAAAAATGTAACTTGATTTTCATTAGATAACCTATCACTCTCGTCACAGTATGGGCCGGGTAACAGGCTCTCTCTTCGCAGGGCAAGCGAGAAAGAGAGGACTGGGGTGGGCGGAACAGCCTTTTCGAAGGCTATCGTTATAGCGGACACCCTCGGAGCGTCGTTTAGTGTCCGTAATAGTGAGAGTCCGTAGTAGCGGGTTGTGACAAAAGAGTGCCGTTAGTATGCATTGAATAACTATAAACTGCGTCTAAAGTAATTTAATCTTGTCTAAAGTATCTTTAATGTTTCGAATTTCCTCTCATGCGAAAGATAGCATAGTTAAGGCACGCGGCCCAACAACTCTCGTGCTGAACAATACTAAACACGCCATTGGCAATTAACTGGGTAAACTTGATCTAAAACATTAAAACATTAAACGCTTTTTCAGTCATCAAAGCAAAATCTTGTGCTACACATACAAGCAAAAATTACCATCTGCATGAACGAGGGCACGGTCTGCAAGGAAAAGGCGTAAGCTGAAGCGAAGAAGCAAAGTTTGTTGTACAGCCATCAGTCGAAAAAATCAATGCGAAAACAAACAGAAGACTAGTTTTTTTGCAGTGAAGTTTTGACAAATCAGGAACGACTGACCGCAATGTCACTTAATTCTGTTATACGAGAAATGAGCTAATGGTGTCCGCAAAACAATAAAACTAGTTTTTTTTTATTCCACGAAAGTGTTCTAACTCCGTCATAGTGACAGCAGAGTTAATAGAGGGGACCCCTCTATTAACTCTGGTGACAGCATGCGCACGTAGCAGCGAGAGTCATTTTCAGTCAGAGCTATATAGCTTTCGCCAGGGATCTGAAATGGTCCGTAATAGCGAATGTCCCCAAGGCGGGAGTTGACTGTATCTAGATGGTTTCAGATCTTAATATGGTTACGTGGCCCTATCTCATGTGGATGCGTTCGTATGATCTGGTATTGATTCTCGAAAGTGTCGAAAACTTTTCGGGCCCGAAAGCCCTCCGGGCATTGTATCTGTAAAACTATGACGCGTTTAATTTTCTAGAAGGCTAGTTCTCAGTTGCTTTACAGTTAAGAAAGTAGAGTGGAATGGCAAGGTTTCATACTCAGAAACTGTTTTCGTTTTTAAGTTACTTTACTGTTCTTATGTTAAACCGGAGGTTTGTATGTGTGTGTGTGTGTTGGGAAGGGGTCTTCCCGAAAACGATGATGGCGTCAGTACGGGATTAAAATACGTGGTTTATATAATCCGAACCATCCCTGACTAGTTTAGAGGAGAAACCCCACAGTTACAAAAATAATTGTGGCACCCGAAATAGGCCCGAGAAGTTTCGCGTCGTTTGAGAAACACACGCCGGGTCCCTTTGAAGACCGGGAATCTACGTGGCATGCGTTTCCTATGACAAGTTGATAGCTTTTGTCTGAACTATTGTTTAAATGTTTTCGAATTTATTCATCCAGTGCATGAGTTTAGCGATGGTTGTATTGGAGGGCGTAGTCAGCATATATAGAGCAGGTAGTACCTTGCGGGGATTTGAACGTCCAGATTATTTGCATCTAAATACACATTACATTCTAAGAATTATTTCTCACATTATTTCATCCCGAGATGGTGTAATTTGGGACAAAGGTGAAACTCTTCAAGAGAAATAAAATTAATTTTTAAGTTTTGAGTTGTTAGCCGTAAAAGCCACCACCCCAACAAGCGAGCGACCTTTGATCATCTGAGAATCTGGCCTTAACACGCTAAGCTTTGCCCGCTATTTGCCAGGAGCCCATCTCCTGCATTTGCTTAGTGGCCATGAAATTCCCCTATCGAAAAGACAAATAAATAAATAAATAAAATACGTCAGACAATATTATTGATTCTCAGTACATATATACATAATTTCATCGGAGCGAGAAGGAAAAAAATGTAACAATCATCAGGTAGTTGCACATGTTATCTTATTTTCGCACAGGCAGGCATCTATTGAGTTGTAAAAAGCACGCTAGCTCTATTAAGGTGGTCTTTTACCCTAGAAAATTTATTGAAAAATCAGGTTTTTTGCTAAAATGGAACGAGGGAGGGGTTTTCTTAAGACTCTTATTTTCTCTTAGGGTTTTGACGGGGGACTGGGTACATTATGCACGTATATTGTCACATGGCAGCTGGTCACGTTGCTATATTTGGCTCATTTGAATTCACTTTGTGGTCGGAAGAATTGTTTGCAGAATTACCTTGGAATTCTGTTGAATTTGCCCTAAGTAACTATGTTTTGGGTCAATTGCTGGTGCCTGAGCTCATCACCAAGGGCTGAGAAGGCTTAAACCTTGCTAATTTCGAAGAACGGCTTATTGGCACCGTGATTGTAAAGAATTTTGACCAAATGCTGGTTTCGAGCTACTTACAGGTGGTTGTTCAAGGACGAGGGGCCTAAAAGCAAATGAGCCTTCTCTGACCAAGCTTTCAATCCGCATTTGTGGAAGTTTGATTGAAAGTTGAAGGTGTGTGGACAACTTTTGGTGTAGATTGAAGGCGTCTGGTCAGAGACTTGGACATGTTAAATTCCCACGCAAAGATATGTGGAATTTCCCAGGATGCAAGGGTCAGATTCTTGCTGTTTGGCTGCTTAGTTGGGCTTTCCAATAAAACGGGAGCTGGTTGAGCCCCAGGAGCTCACGCTTGTTTGCCTTTTTTTTTCCCAAAACTTTCTCTGCAATATGGAAGCAGAGGAGGTGTTTTGTAATGTCTACTCTCTGAATGAAAGCTTCAGTTCAAGAAAGACTTGTTCAGACTGTTTCGGAGGTACGATTTTCGTTTTTCGTTTTTCGAGCTCTAGGTGATTCTGCAAACAATTCTGCCGACCAAACAGTGCATTCATGTGACAATATACATGCATGATGTATCCAGTCACCCGCAAAGCATTTGAAGGAGTCATAAGAGACTCCCCTCTACCTTAGCAAAAACTCACAGAATTCCATACATTTTCTATGGTGAAAGACCCCCTTAAAGCACATTCCGTATGTAAGTACATTAGCAGGAGCGAATCTAACGTGAACAATAGAAATCAAATCATCTGATTTCAGTTCAGTGAAACGAAATGAAATCAAGTCAATGGAAACAATTGTTGGGTTTCCAGGAGAGGCCCAGAGAAAAAGCTTATATAACGTAGTCCCCAGACCGCTGCTGCGTGGGGGAAACTAGGCACTAAACGCGAGCCGTTCTGTTCCTGCTCCACTCGACAGCCTGGCCAACTACAGTAGCTCCTACCAAGGTCTAGAAAAGGAAAATTAACGGTAAGGGAAGGAGAGAGGAGGGGAGGGGAGTGGTCTGATCTTACCCTCCAGTGGACCTCAAAGCAGGACACTTGTCAATATGTTAACAGGAAGTCAATAATTCCCGGGTGCTTACTATTTGGCGAAAAATTCCAGAATTCTCGGGAAATAATCAAATGGTATGGCAATTTCCCGTAAATCCGTTTGGAAATTCCAGTGTACCCCTACTTGTAACCCTTTCTTCCCAGTCGGAACAGGTAGTCGGAAAATCCTTTACCATTTTACGAATCTTCCGTTTTCAGGCCCTTTTTGAGGACTTTGAAAAATCGCTTACCATTATGCAACTATCACCCCAACCGGAATTTGCCA
>BLFK01000731.1:395104-397604 GCA_014634185.1 Astreopora myriophthalma
CCCCTCCCCGTCACAATATCGTATATCGACGAGTCATTCATTGGAAATTTGAACCCTTTAAAATAGAAAATGGATATAAGTGTTAACCGGCTGGGAAAGCTTCCCTTGAAGGAACAACACCTTTCGAGAACGCAACACTTTCTTCGCAGCTGACATACAGCCATGTTCGTTTTCTACACACACACACTACGACCCATGCGGAATACCGCTGACCCCTATGATTCGACAACCGAATTATCAACTACAGCGACCAAGATTTGCGATCTATTTAGCTCCCTTCCGGCGTTCCAATCATCGAATCAACTGCTCACTGCGTTTTCTTTCACAAATTGTGTGTTAGTCACGTATGACAACACTGGCATTCCTGATATCCGAAAATTGAGCAGTCTTGTCATTAATTATAGTTGCTAAAATTTGATAGCGCGGGTATATGAAGCTTGAGACTACCGTTTCAAATGGATATACAATAAACTACAGCCAATATCGCCCCTTTGACATCTATGATGATGTTATTGACATGTTGCCCCCAGGGATTGTCATTAATTCTCAATAATATGTGTTGCTCTGTTGTTTGTGGGCTTTTTTAAAAACATGTTCCGGCACTGTTTTGCATGTTAACAAGCAACCCCATGCTCAGCTCCTTTGATATTATGCGGATTATGGCTACCTGCAGCTGTATTAAAGCAACAGGAAATGCGTCTTATGCATGCTATCTTCAGATTTTGAAACTTGATAGGATATTTTGAAGTTCTCGAGGCAATGCACGTTTTGGTTTGGAAACGAGCCATTGCGAGCAAACAGTGTTATACATAAGGAGGCAAAGTAAATGAAGAACTGACAAGCGAGGAATATCCGCAGCTGCATTTGGGTAATGTTTTATCAGGCTATATTTGCTACAATTCGAAGAACGTAAATTATGACGATTGAAGCGCGCCTGACGAAAGGAAGAGTATTGATATTGGCATGCCACTTCTCAAAGGGAGAACCAGAAGCGTAAAAGTGGAGCCATCGGTTCACGAGTTAACAGAAAACATTTTTCTAGGGGAAAAGGGTCCTGGAGAAAACGAAAGAAACACACCGAAAGGAAATATGGCACCATATTTATCAACTTTGAAATTTCATCTAAAGGATTTGAACAATGCGGAGGCTGTTACACAGTCTGATTTATACTTGGAAGAAGGCATCGAATATACATCTCTCCCGGCACACAAAACAAAAGGAGCTCAGACAATAACATTGCCAATGAACATGCCAATTGTCGAAAGCGAAAATTGCTTTCAACGAAAAGGGGATAGCTCACCCAATTTAAAAGACCGGGTGAATAGTTCGACATCGTTAAACGAATCTGCAGTTGCACATTTTAGGTCACACAAAGATGACCTAACCGGCCAAAAACCTGAGTACCCCGCTGGTCTTCAACCTGCGGCTGGAAAGTGGTTTAATGACATCGATAAATTAACAAGTTTTAAAGCCAAGCACAAGCTTCAAATCTTCTCCAAAGAAAAAAGAGAGATCGTAAAAGAATGGACCTCTAGCCCTAAGAATTTTTACAAGTGCATTTTAAAATGTAGACAGAGGCAACTACCGTGTCACAGTTTACGCGAAACTGCCAACAGCGAGCGTTCGCGTGAAATGACGAAAAAGGTTTGTTTTCCCGCCGATGTACTCTTATTTTCCGCCATCGAAGAAAACTCGTCAAGTGAACTAATCGAAATAATTCGAACTCATAACATAGATGTGAATTTATGTAGAAATGCGCGTGGACTTCCACCTCTGCATCGAGCAGTTCAACGAGGCGCTGTGGATTGTGTTAGAGCCTTACTGAATAATTCAGCTGATGTAAATTTGCGGGACACCACCGACGCTGCTGCCATCAACATGGCAATTTCTGCGCGCCAATTCGAATGCATTGTACTTCTGATCGAGTCCGGAGCGAGTGTAGCGGAATACACACAGCATCGTCTTCAGGAATATGAAAATGTGCAGATTTTATCAAAGAGTTGTTACCGATCGTTCGAAGCAAACGTTTAATGTTCTGTGTAAACGGCGCATTAAAAAAAAAATCGCTAACCGGTTTCCGAGACCACATCAACTAAGAATAGAAACCAACGCACGTTTGTAAAACGTAAATAATAACAGAGCAATTCTGAATTCCCCATTTTTGTGGTTGTAGTATTTATTTCGTCCCGCAGAACTGTGGTAACGGTCATTTTGAAATGTTCTTGAGGGAGAGAAGCTATGTTTAGTTTCTTTTATTCCTGATCGAAAATAATACAAAATTTGCTTTGTAGGTAAACATTCACTGCCTTTTAAGCAGGATCTGTTTACTTTAATAGCAATTTCACCATTCATTTATTTCCTTTTTAAATTAAAATGTTATAATAATAATAATAATAATTATTATTATTATATTCAAGTTTCTCACAGAACAGGCTGCAAACATAGATTATGGTTACATAATATATATTATTATAATAAGAACTGTCGCGTTCCCAGTGCC
>BLFK01000731.1:402604-411161 GCA_014634185.1 Astreopora myriophthalma
GGCCACAAAAATTGACCTGAAACTGTGAAATTCTATCTTACGTCCAGCTTTCAATTAATAAATAAATAAATAAGTAAATAAATCAATGATAAATCAATCAATCAACAAGAAAACAAATAAATAAATAAATAAATAGAAGTGAAGCGAAGTGAAGTGAAGTGAAGTGAAGTAAAATTAAAGGCTTTGGAGTTACTTTCGATTTCTAACTATCTTTTCCATGAAACAATTGCTTGGTTTGAATGTTTCGCTCACACGATTGGAATTGTTGGAAAAGGCGTCGTGAAAACTAATGGGGTTGATTGAAGGTGGTTTCTCTCTGCTTCATAGCCTATTACTACTTTCCCAAATTTGCCACAATACAATCTAGAAAAGCACACAGAAAACCAGCCGGGCTACAGATTCCTTACTTACCTTAAAGGTACAAGTATAAAGTTATAATTGGGGCTGACTGACAGATAATTACGATTAAAAATAGACCGAGGGAAACAACACGAACAGAGTAAAGCGGTCAAGACAACTCAGTATATTGTACCTATGTTTACGTTTACCTGTCCTTGTAAACTGTAGGTTGTATTACTTTGACTAGCGTCCACTACCAACTCGCGTAAATGGACGAGTATCACCATGTACCTGTGGTAAATACGTAGGGGGAAAACCTGCAAAATAAAATCCAAGAAGTCGCGGACGTACTAAATTCTCCAAGTAAACCAAGAGAAAGGCATCCAATGGGAGCTGGCTGTGACTCCAGTTTCTTCATCAGGACTCGGGTACCTCATCATGTCTTCATCTTTCTCCTCCATTTCCGATAGATGGGACCTACGTTCATCGCTGAATGGCCTCGAGTAGTAATTTCGCTGACAGAATGCGAAGAAACAAGCGTGGCGATAAGATTTTAGACCAAGGATAAGACCCCTGAGATTCAGACGAGCATGGTGTTTTTTCTTCTCGAAAAGCGATTTGAAAAACGACGATCCACCTATTATTAAAATTGCTTTTTTACTGAACGTGCGTCCAAAATAAGAAGTTATTCAGTGCAATGTTTCATGTTTTTTAGTTTTCTTCGACACTGTAGGAAGTATGGCTCCCGAAATCGGCCCGAAGAGTCTTCAGGCATTCGATGAAAGTACGGCTATTCTTTGCGAAATTCCAACAGAGAATGAGATACAGAGAGAGAGAGAGGGCCGGAAAAGGCGAGCGAAAGCCACCATAGGCCGATAAACCTGATTTACTCAATCACTTAACGACTGAATATCTTTGCTTGCAAGGAGCAGCCACTTTTCCATCTCGATGGTTTCCACGTTCACCAAAAAGCCTGTGCTCCAAGAAATACACTGACCTTGAGTCCCTAACGCCAGACAGGAGAAGCAATCGTACTTGAGAACAATGGTGTTGTGACGTAATTTAAAGGGTCTGCACGTTCAGCCTACAAAATAGATCAAGGAAAGAACACGCGAAGTTGTGTCGTTGTTATTCATCCTTGTTTTTCAAACTTTATTGAGAAGAAACTATACGTTTAAATATAAATACAGAAACACTTGATAAATGAGATAAAATACAACCGGTTATTTACCGGCAGATAAAAATTTCATGTTCAAAATGACAAAGTATTAATGGTGGCATAGTGAGATGAACCACTTGCAGACCAAATCTACATAGTGAACTGACGTTAAAAGAGGCTTCGAGTTAGTCATCGAAAAGGACTTAATAAGGCCACGACTAGTGGAGCTACCCGGAAAAGCTACATTACATATAGTCTTCCACAGTTTTACAACACGAAAAAAATATATATGAAGCTTGGCCACAACGCCTGCTCGGATGATTATTAAACGTTACATAATTACTAACGTCTGTATCAATGTAGCCGTGCACGGCGTTATAAAAGAAAAAAAGAATGTCTCTGATTTTTCTGCCGTGGGGAAGAGGAAGCATGTCCAAAGCAACCAGTCTCTCTTTATAGGACATCTGGCCTGGCTTTAACCCTTACGACTCTTTCAACGAGGAAAAAAACAAAAGCAAAAAACAACAAAACACAAAACAAAACACAACAAAGCAAAACAAAAAGACAAAGCAAAACAAAAGAACAACAACGACAAAAACAAAACAAGACATAAAGAGAAAAACCAAAACAAGACGAAACAAACGAACAAAAAACGAAAGCAAGAAAAAAAAAACACACATTTAGGATAACACATGTTCCTAATTAACAGGGCACTGGATACGAATATTTAAAATCCAGTGAGCTTGACTGCATCGGAACCTCAACCCTGTCTCAAGGAAACCGAATGCAAACAATGGTGAGATTACGAAATTAGAGCAACGGGGGAAAGGAACGTCAATGACCTACTTAAAAAATGCTCAAACAATGGCCAGAGCTTATTATGGATTGGAAGATGTCTGTTATTCCAACCAATGGGCCAAGGTTAGTTCGATCTACATTACAGAATTCAAAGAGTATCATGTCTTTATCATGCGTTTCGACCGATATGAATTTTGTTCAACGGATTAATATTGGTCACACTCCCCGGTGATAAGTTCTATTCAACGATTTAATCACTTATAATATTTGTCGCTCTTCCCTTGTTCAGTTGAAATAGATGTGAAAGAACTTCTAATAGATACGAATTCGAAAGAATTTAAAGTTACCCTATAAAATGAACCAGGAGGAGAAAGACAGTACGTTGCCACGGTAAAATTGGCCCATGGTAAATTATGCGCTGCATCCACAGAGATCTGAAAAAAAAAAAAAAATACAAATAAAATAAATAAATAATAATAATAATAATAACAACAATGATAATAATAAAAATAACACGTAAATGCGTTCAAATTATAAAGAAACTACTGGACGAGTGCGTGAACTCAGGCTTCCTTTTTGAGTATTTCGTGAACGTATTCATCGGAGGTCTACCGCCAACAGTGTTTGCGTTTGCATGTAGTTTGAGCATATTAAACGACTTACAATTCATGCTTACTTTCAGCGACGACATCTTCGACATCCTTGTGTGCCTGAATTGTATTACTAATATTCTGGCCAAGTAGCTCTAAACTTTCAACCCAGCGACGTTTTCCACACAATTTTTAGACAATCGAAACGGATTCATAATGCAAGGCACCGACTTAAGGGAAGGGGCCGGGGCTTCGGAGGGGAGGGTCCTTAGTAATTTTTTTACAAATTGGAGCGGGTCAAACCTGTTTTATTCTCAACCGGGGGAGGGTAACAGTTTTTTTTTTGGCAAGAAAAAAATTACTCTATGCCGCTTCTATTTTGCATATACAAGCAAAGCTACCAGTCAAGATTAATCTAAACTAGTAATAGTTCTCACTAAATCTGCCTCCGTTTTTTTGCTTATTGAAAACAATTAAATATTATATTATTCTGTTATCCTCCAGAGGGTGTCCTCTGGACGTAACAAGATGGCGCTTTAGTGGTCTTTAGTCTAATTAGTCAGACATGTAATAGAGAAATCGCCGGCCGTTTCTTCAGTTGTGGAAATGGTATATCTCTGCTTCAGGTGTATGCAACTACAGGTCTTAACCTTCTTAGGAAAGTTATGAACACAAAAGGATGTCGCATATCTTTCCATAGCGGTAAATCGCTCTAGTGATCGATGATGAAAAATGTTGCAAACCTGAAAGTTAAGTTTTCCGTTTACTACTTGCACATCATTACGAGAATAACAATCAGACGAGATAAAAAGAAGACAGAAAATAACAATAACAGTTGGATACTGACTCGTGGCGAAAGCGTTCTTTGTAGGGACAAGTGGTCCAAAAGGACAGGTAGAATTTTGGCAGAATACTATTTGAGAATTTAGTATATTCGCCCTTTGGGTTCGGGAACCACCCAAGGTCTTCATCTTTCCACTTCTCTGAGCTTGCGCTTTCACTTGTTCCCGCAGCCGATGTGCCATCAACAGAGTCAGAGGAGTAGCGGGCATCATTTTTAGAATGGCGAATCGGCAAATAGCCACAATAACCACAAGTTGCTCCATCAGCATCCTCGCATTCACCACAAGCACATTTCCCTCTTTCTATTCCTCGTACATCCTGGCTCATTTTCAAGTTTTTACCGTACAACCACAAGCCACGCAATTAACTACTTTGTGCGCAGATGAATGCAGTTATATGAGTAACTCTTCCAGTTTTTCACTTCCGGTTATTTTTGTCTTGGATAGTTTGAGGGGGGTGGGGGGAGGGTCAGATGTTTTTGTCTGGGTATTTTTGAAGGGTCATGCATTAATCCATTCCAGGAACTGGGAGGGCTACGACTTTTTTCGCAAAAAAAATTTAAAATACCCCGGCCTACCCCCCCCCCCCAATTAAAAACGTACCTTCCCTAAGCGAGGTGGCAGATAAGACTTATTCTTGGAGCGCTACGCTTTTCACTAAAAATTCATCCCATTTCTAAAGACAAAAAGATAACTTGAAATACAATTCTTATCGAAGAGCAGAGTTAGCGTGTCCCGACTTGACGTTATATGTAGGCTGAGTTTGTTGGCTCTTAACTCTAATCCGAGAGGCTTTTCTCCAAAAGGATCCAATGTTTGACTTGATCTGAGTTAATTACTGAATTGCCCACAATGACTGCAAGTGAACTTCATGTTAGCGTAAAGAGATTAAGGCTAGCAGGTCATGCTATTCGACATTGTGAGCTGACACTGCACTCAGCGGTTTTGTGGGAACCCCTGCACGGGCATGCCAGCAGTGGGAGGCCAAAGACAACATTTGTTGATGTGCTGAGGTCAGATGTAGGTCTCTGAGAGTCACGGGACACAGCAGCTTTGAAGGGGACTGCTGACCGTTGGAGGGAGCTTGTTCGTAGTTCTCGAGAGTTCTACCCGCCTAACTAACTGGCGTAAAGAACTCGCTCGTGTGATCATTCTTAATTTGGCAGTCACAACAAGCAGTAAAGCAACGCAACTTACCCTCAACCCATGCATTCATTACATGATACAGAGCCACATAACTGAGGTCCAGCTCCCCCGGTAAAGCATCGATATTTCGAGTGAGACGCGTCTAGTTAGGGAAAAAAAGCAACTGAAATATTCTTTTTCCTTCCTGTTAACCCTTCACACGCAAGTAAAGGCAAATAAATAGATATGTAAGCTCTCTATTCACCTCCAACGTTATATTATACGAACTTGCAATTTACTAGCTCCCACTTGGCTTGATAGCTCCGTTTTTTGGCTAGTGTGCAGTATAACTGCTAGGTCATGGGTACCAGTCCCGTTCGCGCCTGGAGTTTTTCAGGCTTCCTGGGACCACTTAATTTCATTCTAACATTAATTCTAACATTCAAATAGCAAAACGGCTATGTATGCGTTAGATCGCTGCACGAAGAGAGCATGGCACTTCAAGTGTTAGAAGCCACGTTCACACGTCAAATATCAAGAGAGAAAAGTTGGCGAGAGCAAACTGATACTAGTGTTACATTTTGCCAACAGATTTGCCAATCTGTTAGGGGTTAGATTGTTGCGAACTGAGCTCACGTATGACAAATCGAGTTTGCGGACTCAAGTTTCTCAATGCTTATTGCCATGTGAATTATGCCTGAGAGATCGATAGCCAAATAATTAATCTCATCCTTTCATACATTCCATATTAAGTCAACAAACACCTTAATCCAGCTTTCTATAACTCTGTCTTTCTTTAACTTCTGCTCTTGTCCATCACCAGTGAGCTTGATTGCGTCCCTTGTTTTTATTGCTTGTTTCCTTACCATGCTGTGAAATATCTGGCACTCGCCCAGAGTGGGTTCACAAGAAAGAGAGTGATACACGCCTACAAACACAGGAATACAACATTCATTGACTACTATTGATCAAAAGAAACGGATACTTTGCCACAGGACATCACGGCGATCAATGATGATGGTAAAGACTAAAGAGTCGGTAGCCATGTCGAACGAAGTCCATCCTCCGACATCTGAAGTATATTTCCATGTAGATACTCTCTTTTTATATCAATCCACAGGCGACCCAAAGCGTTACGACTGAGAGGTGAATCCAAATTCCAGTTCAGTTCTCATGAGCTCCTCGGTGCTATGTGCCCAAACAAATTACATTTACTTTTTTTTTTTTTAACTGTATAGGTACGCATCTCGGATAACCCCGTGTCTTACCATCTGCGTAGTTTGGCTTCGGTTGCAAGAGTCCCTCAGCTTCCAACTCTGTCTCTTTAAACTCCGAAGCCTGTCAAACCACAGGACAAGAACTTTCGTAATTGCATAATTAGGGAGAATTCTTTTGGATCTATTAAGTCTAATGCAACGAATAAGATGGTAAAACAAGCATCGGAAGCTTTACAATGCTAAAGATGTCTACATCAGCTGGAAAAAAAAAGTATGTGCGTAAGGGAGAAAATGCGCATTATCGTGACACAGGAATTTTAATACAAACGAAAGTTCCTTGCACTCACCTTCTTAGGTCTTCCGTTGGGATGGCAAGCTGCTTGAACAATCCTTACTAATAAACTAGCACAGGGCAAGGGGCTGACGGAGAAAGAAAATATATAAAGAAAATATATATTGAAAAAGAACAACAACAACAAAAATAGACACAACAACAGCTCTTAAAAAGGAACTCGTTCGACAGGAGACATCATCGATCGACTGCTTCACCCCTAAAGAAAGATCATGGATTTTAAAGGCGGTCGATCACCGCTAGCGTACTATAACCCGGCGGCAACTGTTAAGAGGAGCCCTTAATACAGATTGCCAAATTCAGATTGTCACTGATACATGGTAGCTCCAATATCTTGTCAGCAAAGAGCTCGGGTATGAAAGATTGCTTACAGTTTGACGCCACTGAGAAGAATCCGAACTTTAACCTCCATTAAAAAGTCATCCAGTCCCCAACTTTGGTATGATCAGGCAAATTGATGAGATTAATTGGGCAATACAAAAAGATTAAGAAAGCGATCCAGGCTACAATAAGCAACGACTGCAAACGAATAAATTAATAGACAAGAAACACCTTTATAACCTCCTGTTCAGACGCTCTACCACACAACTACACCAGCTTTTTTTATTTATTTATTTATTTTTTGGGGGGGACGGTTCCTAGCGATCCAGGCTACAATAAGCAACGACCGTAAACGAATGTATTAATAGACTAGAAACACCTTTATAACCTCTTGTTCGGATGCTCTACCACACAACTACAGCAGCATTTTTTATTTATTTATTCAGTTATTTATTTATTTATTTATTTGGGGGGGGGTGGGCAGTTCCTAAAAAAAAACACTCCAAAAGCGTCAAAATCGTGCCGCACGGGTGATGACAAGCTTTGATCATCTGACGCCAATCAACGAACTGTTGAATAAACTCGGCTAGTTGAATTTAAGAGTGAAGAAACAAAACGCTCTTATGGTGTTTAGAATCGTAAACGGAATAACTGCAGCCTATCTGAACGACATTTTTTTCAAGAAATGCTGGAACTTCAGTGAATCACCTCAGAACTTCAAGTTGTGCTTTTAATAGGAGAACGGATTACTACAGTAAACGGTTTGCATACACTGAGGCGAAAATGAAATTGAATGATGAGGAAATGAAATCTGAGGCAGACATCACAGCCTTAAAAAAACTCTCTCGATCTCTCTAGTGACTTTTAGTGCGTTGCTGTATTTATTTGATGCTTTTATAGACACTTTGTTAACTAACTCGCGTTTTTATTCATTATAATGCAAACATTTCTTTAACCGTAATGTAGTTACTGACGGCTTTTGGGTAGCGCAGAAATGCAATTTTATCGCAATCTTTGATCAAAGTAATCGTGGTCTATCTAAAAACGGATCATTTAGTCTCAACAACAACAAATTGTTAACACTCACGTTAGACTTCGAGCCATACTCTCATGTAATGGCTGGGTGAGGTGTGGACTCTCTCCATACAGCCGCAATTGGTGAGGACCTTCGTTAAGCGCCACCCGTTAAAACAGCAATACTTAGGGCGCTTTCCATTTGACAGAACTGTCCGGCCAGACTGGGCATTTGGGTGGGCTAAATCTACAACGCTTTCAAAATAACACACTTCTCGAGCATGACTTAGTATAGTATAGTATATACTCCTCTAAAAGAATGTGAGGGATATCGTGCAACTGTTTGTTCAAATTGTTGCATTTTCTTTGCAAACTGACCGGTCTGGCCGGCCAGTGTTGACAAAAGGAAAGCGCCCTTAAATATACCCATAATACAATTGTTGCTGTTGTTGTTCGTTCGCAGGATCTTTCTCCTATCTTTAACAACAAACAACAACAACAGCAATGTATTACCACTTACAAAATAAACCAGTAATACTTGACACTGCAGCTGTCCCCGCTACGTATAGTGGCACGCAGGATTCAATGTGGAGGGCTCAGGTAGGAGAATGGCCGTTTACAAACGGAGAAGCATAGCATAAACCAATTGATGGCGAAGCGGTGAGGGAAGAAATAGAAGATAATATGTTGTCGCTGGAAATGTAAGGAGTAGACCGTTTGATCAAGCCAGACCCGTTGGTACTGTCGAGGAAGTTTGAGAACAATGTTGCATGTGTTTTTTTTTTTTGTTTTTTTTTTTT
>BLFK01000731.1:428641-431141 GCA_014634185.1 Astreopora myriophthalma
CCCCCCCCCCCCCCCCCCCCCAAGGAGGAGCACGCTAGGCGCTGTGCTGTTACACTAAGCAATTTTTCGTGCAACTTGTCTCGCAACGAAATTGCGGGACAAGTTGCCCGAAAAATTGCCTGGTGTAACATACCCTACCACACACTATTTTGTTGTTGTTGTTGTTGCCGCAAACGGTTGCGAAAAGTAGAAGTCAGTTCTACTTTCCGCAACGCGTCTCGCAGCGTTGCAAGGAATTTCTCACATTGCGCCTTGTAATATCTACCCTGCAACTTGTGTTGCAACATTTTGCGGCATCAGCGAATGAAAATGACCCTTTGACTTCACGTGGTCATCAAAAGGGAGACAAGTTGCACGAAACGTTGCCTAGTGTAACTAACTAACTTTTATGGCAACAAAATTGCGAGACAAATTGCAGAGAAATTGATATCTGATAGCTGGTTTGACATGATATTCCATTTTACCTGCCTAAAATTGATCATTTATAAGCACAACATAATTATGTTGTATCATGCAAAGACTTGTATGGGACCATACAAAAGCGGAAAAGTGCTCCAGATTTCACCATCAAGTTACAGAGCAGACCTGTTGAGCGAGTCTCAAAGTTTAATTACTTAGGGGTAATGCTAGACGAACAGCTATCTTGGAAGGAGCATGTTGATATGGTGTGTAGCAAGATGTACAAGAGTTTCCCGGGCTTGCTTGCCTGAAATAGATCGTGTCTCATGACTCTAAAAGCATCAAAGGATATATGTTCAACTGTTTAATTCTGCTGATCCTCACCTATACAGACACTGCATGGGCTGAACTCTCAGTCACATGTAGGGATATCTTACTGACAGCGTTTACAGAACAGGGCAGCAAGTGTCCGGCATTATGAAACGCGGCAGCTAGAGTAAGGCATGACATATGACATACTCTCAGCTGGAATAATCTGGTAACCAAATGTATTGCAGTTTAGCCTGCGAACAGACTCCCGGTTGGGTTTAAGGCGAGTTAGCCGAGTGTAGTCTAGGGTGAGTGGGACGAGCCGAGAGCGGTCTGGTGACCAGGGAGTGCACCTCCGACTCCCACTCGCTTCGCTCGCCGAATTTTTTCCCGCCCTCGGTGGGAGCCTGTTCGCAGGCTAATTGCAGTTTTCAAATGTTTGCATACGTTGTTTCCTAAATATCTTACTGAATACTTATTAGGGATAATAGTATCCACTCATGTAGTGCTAGGAAAAGAAATAACATCCATCTCCCTAAGCCAAAATTAAGTCTGAGCAAAAGAACCTTTAGACATTCTGGAACACTGTTGTTCACTTTTCTTCCTCGTAATATCATGGACACCATGATTTCGTTATCAACATTTGAGAGCCTTACAAGAAAGAATGACTTTCGTGCGTAGCGAGCCATTTACTGTAGGTTCATATCGATTATGACATGACATAGATTATGTTGTTCTTGTACATATTTTAATATTATAATTATTTGTAGTTAATACAGCGTTTAGCTGAAGGGGCCACCCTGCTTAAATGAAGGTTCCATTCCATTCAATTCCAAATGTTTGAATCTTTTGGGCTTTTGTACAGTGTCTTTCTAAATTTTTGCCAGTAAACAGATGGCAGAGGAGCAATTATATTTGTGCTGCCCACTAATAGTAAGCGCTGAAATTGTAATTAGCGCCCAGCGCACTTTCGAGTATCCGATACGGTAATCCTTTAGTGATGGACACTTTTTGTCTCGTAAATTTAATGAGCAAGACATAGCAGTTGGTGGAGATTTCTCGCTCGCTCGATTCCTGTAAAGTTGCGTTGACCAGTGTGTTACATGTTGCGTGACATGTGATACAATCTAGCTGTCAACAGAGTAATTAAAATATCTTCTTTCCCAAATGGCTAGCCTGCGCCACAGACGAAACCAAACTTATGGTTACTAACCGGTGTTGATTACGTTTGAGACACAGGCTACCAAATGGCGTGTTAAACATCAAACACAGTGCGTGAGGCTCGCGCGTATAGTTATTGTGCGCGGAAGTCGTGTAACGCTCGTCTTTCTCACGCCGAAAAAAATGAGGGTCGAAGGAAAAACAAAAAAACAAACAAACAAACAAAAAATCTCGAGGAAAATGCCGTCGTGAGTTTTGTTTGTTCATCCTTCTCTCTCAGTACAATTTGGATTTATATATCCGGAAGACGAAATTCCACTGATTTAACATAAATATTCTGGGAAAGCGATTTAATAGTTTCTGTTTGACGGCAGACTTAGGTGAACGGCTGAGAGAGAAAAAAAAAAGTCTCGCGCGGAAACTCATAGGCAAGCCAGCTGCAGAAACGAGCAAGAAACTGAAATTTGGCCGAACAGTTGCCGTCCTTTCGAGCTGCGAGCTCGATTTACTGACCAACCGTGACTTCTCTAACGGGCCATGATTACTATTCCTGGATCTGTTTACATGCTGGGGAGTGTTTTGTTTTTAAACTTTGGGACTTTGGAAACAGCGTTGAGACTACTGCTTTCCC
>BLFK01000731.1:433641-458641 GCA_014634185.1 Astreopora myriophthalma
TTTTCGTTCAATTCGTACACATTTTTGGCGTTGTAATAGTACAAGTAAGAAATATACATGGATGTTCCACTTTATAGGAGAATATTGTCCTTTTTTTTGCACTAAGCAGCTACATTGTAATTTTTAAACTAGTTAAATTTGCATGCAAAGCGTTTCAATAAAATGATTGTTGCGTTTTAAGAAAAAAAAAGAGGAGTATATGAAGTTTAAATCCAATGTCCAAATTCTTGAGTCCATTCTATTCTATTATTATTGATGAGGCGACCACATCCGGTCGGGGATCATTTGTGGTCCAATTTGGGGATCATTTCCGGTCCGGGGATCATTTTGCGGGCCGGGATCATTTGCGGGCCTGTGCAGGTCTTTCCCACAAACCAGAATGAAATTTACAAAAAAAGTTGATGAATCAAATTGAACAAGACGCTGTGGGAGCGTATGCTTGGGTGTTGTTGTATTTAGATAGGTGTAGTGAAATCAGTTTCAGGAATGGTGAGTACTGTGCAGTGCATTCACGAGGTTAAAAAACAAAACAAAACAAAACAGAGGGAATTCCCTTGTTTCACTCCTCTCCCCCAAACTATAAATTAATTCAGTCAAAAAACTACTGACAATAATTTTCACTCAACCGTTGTACTGAAAGGCTAGAAGACCTGCGAAGGAAATTACCGAGTCCACACAAGCCTTATCTTCAATCATCTTCACTTAATGAAATTCCACTGTTATTCCTGATATAAGCGTAAACATGGTCGAAAACGTCATGAAAATTAAAGGCTGACGAAAATCAGGAAAAGATCAACAAGAATAGTTCTAGAAAACACCGAAAAGACAAATCGTAAGTCAAACAAAATGTTATCAAATGTCCACTTCGTTAATAAGTTACGTTTTCTTCTAAATCAGCGAATTTCGTGTCCCTTCAGCTGTTTAGCGTGTCCCTGTTCACAGGTTCAATTCGTAGAATTCCTCGCGGCATTGTCAGATACTTTCGGAATGTGTTGATCCCTTTCCTTATCCACATTTACGACGTCAAAAACCCACGTACCAACGAAACCCAATTCGCACTTGCGTCGCGTTCACCTCCAGGTTTTGTCTGCATGCCCAGTCTTATCCGGTCTAATTTTCAGAGTTACGCATGTCATTACACCATTATTGCAAATTTGAGGCCAACCATATGTAGTCATAGCCGTCTCGGAACCTTAGCTTGCGCTTCTCTGCCAAAGCAATTAAATTGAAACAGCAACAACAACAACAAAACACCGTATTGACATTTTTAGATTTTCCTTCGGATACCAACTTCGAGACAGTAAGAGGCAAAACAATATTTACATACATTAAAAATTGTCCAATTTTTTGATGATTTGAAGGGCTTTGTATTTCTGTTATCGCGTGTCATCTATATGTATTTGTCTTCGGTGGCCGGGTTAAAGAGCAACATTAAATTAGATGGATTGTTAATTAGGTGTTGCAGTTGACACCGATTACACATCCTGTCTTTTGAGCACAACGTATTTCGGTTATTCTCAATCCCCTTAAACGAACCTACGTTCCGACTTTTCTGAGAAAAAGCAATGTTTGGTTTGGTTTTGGTTTTACAGCTTTTGCACAGAAGTGCACGGTGATATACGAACGGGACCCTAAGTCCCATGCGAGGTATATCACCTCAAGGTCAGACCACAACACCGGGTACAGCTTACCCTACACTTTGCGAATAGTGTGTGTGTGAGTTAATGAACAAGGGGCTGTGAGACGGGACCTCCGGCTTATCGTCCTTATCCGGGAAGACTAGAAAGTCTAACCATATGCAGATGTAATTACAAAGGCAGTGCTTTCTCCTCAGTTATTTAAAGGCCCTGAGTGTTGGTCCGGTCGAGGTTCGAACCACGACTTTCCTCATGAAAGTCCAGTGCACTCTCTATTGAGCCAACTGGTCACGGTTAATGTGGTCGAGGCATCTATTTACAGAGTAGTCATTCTGCGTCGTCTGTTAAGTGAAGGAAGGTTTTTTTTTTCCACTTCAAAAGAAGGCAATATATGTAATTATTGGCCTGCTACCAAGAGCCTGTCACTCAACGCAATACTTTCATCCAAAGCTGGGCTCTTAGCCTGTACTTGGGATTCCTTTGACTAATTCAATGACTTTGAATGCAATCGTTTGTGACCGTGGTCAGAAGTCGTCAAAATTCTATCACCTAACAAGCCACGCTTGTACATTCATGTTCAAACACACCTGCCGTGTTTTTTTAATTTGATAATTTAGCTATGTAATATAAACTTAGCTCTTGGGCGCCCCGGTTTGATGTCATTGCTACCTAGTAGACTGACTCTCAGTGTGCATTCACGTGTGACACAAGGTAACCCATGCAAAACGCGGCGCGTTAACGAGTTCATGCACATGTCATTTCATGCGCGTTCGAATTGAGTACACGTAATATCGATAACTGATAACCGGTCCAGCGGAAAATATCGTGTAACATGTCCCTTAAAATATTCAAACGTGGGAGTAGATAAAGACCACGCTTCAGAGTCAGAGCAGTTTCCACGAAAGTACTGATCCTTTTTGCGTCAGCAGGCGTGACAAAGTAGCTGACAAGAAGAACAATCCGTGTCCCCCAGAGAATAAAACGTCAGCGTTGGCTCATGATGGTTGAAAGGGCACGTTGCTCTGCTGTGTTAAACCAATTCCTTTGATAACAAATTTGATGTCCGCAGCGGTTAGTAAGCTTTCAGTCTGGACTGTGCTAGAAATCAGCCTGGTTGGCATGTATGTCCTGTTAAACTGATGCTATATATGTAAACAGCATCTCAGCTGATGTTACAGGCTCAGTGATACGTATGCACAAACTGAGAATTTCATACTGAAACTTCAAGTCGTTTAGCACCCAAGTACGATATCAAGAACATGGCCAACAATGGAAATATTCTTGATGAGCTACAATCTCTCTCATCGAAAATCAAAGAGCTGGAAAGAAAGCTTGAAACCAGTTTGGCGATTCAAGAAGATTTGGCTGCCAACCTCCTTGACGATAGCTTGTCTATGTCTGCAGCATCGGCCATTGCAGTCAAGAAATTGGATAGGAGACGAATCTCGAGCTCAAGTTGTTCGGAACCTTTTTCCAGCGAGGAAAGCGAAGAACTGAACGTTTATAGCGCAAACTCCGAAGATTTGGAACCAGAGCAAGAACGCACATATCTTATCATTCCCGTCGGGAGCTACAAAGAGAAAGGCTCTTTTTCGTTTTCAATGGAAAACCAAGCTTTTACATGGTCAGAAATGGACGTCAACGCCTGCAAGTACCGCAGCGACGATGTATTGCATGAAGATGACGACGCATTGAAAGTTCTTCGTGCGAATGAGAAGTCGTCACGGAAACTAAATAATTGTAATACGCTAAAATCGTTTGCAGACCAGGCGACAACCATGAGCGAAAAACAAATGTGTACTCAGGGGAATGGAAATGATGTGTCAGAGTTCATACCTATAGAAAACTGTTTGTTTAACTCGAGTGAATCACATTCCGATGGCACTGATTTGTTTGGACGACAAGGAAAGATTGGTGGAGCTTTTGACATAGATTATGATCAGCGACAAACGATGACCCCAAGCAAAATAAATGAAACGGAAAATGATAGTTTCTCGAACTCCGGTAAATATGGCCTTACCATTGGCATAGCAACGTCGAAGAGCTCATCTCAGGGCATCGTTCTTAACGAGGTTAATTCCCTCAGGAACATTGATAAGCCGTACGATCGACATCTGGAACATTCCGAAAGATTTCCAAGCCATTCTGGTGAGATTGGCAGATTGAAGGAGCAAAGGCCGTGTGGTACGCCTTTGTTGGTAGAGTCAACATCTCAGTTAATGTATTCCTCGGATGAGGTAACGTTTGATCAAATTTGTGATCGCTCTTCAAAGTTATTGTACTGTGTCAATAGCCTAACACGTACGGAACACGAAGAGAGCTCAAGCAATTTTCCATGGGACACATATTCTTCTCAAAATAGCAATCAGCCGCCTTATGAAGTAACTTATGTTGACTCTGAGTGTTCAAAAGACGAGGCTAATTTCAATTCTGTTGATGTATGCCTACGAAATAGTTTCTCTTATGAACAGAAGAACCCTTGCCTATCTAATGCAAATTTAAGTCGACAGCCCCCGTTGCTAAAGACAGCGCCAGACAATCAACAAGCATGGCTGGATTATCAACTACCTGTGAATGATAGCAGGGGCGAAAACAAAGTCTATTCAACTGAGACAAGGGCAGAGCCATTACAACAAGAAATGCATCATTTCCAACTGAAAGAAACTGATGCGGCAGATAAGCGACTTATTCATATGCAAATACCTCACGTTCCAAATGAGCGAAGAGACGAACATACTAATTTTAAGCACAACCGATTAGACACAGAGAAGTTTTTAGCACACAGTACACACGCCGACGGTAAACATACGGAAACAAACGCCCGCGATATCACAAGAAACGTAAACAACAACTGTGAACGTGAAATAGATGCTACATGCAGGTTAAATGAGATAAAACTCTCACCATTCCAGCTGGTTGATGGCCATATTCCACAGTTCAGTGATCACGTCTATGGAATTGTCCGCAATAACAACAATTACAAAACAATTAGCCCTACTAATAATTCGGGTGAACGCACAATTACCTCAAACAGCGCGCCAGCACACCACAATTATGATAAAGTTGTCCAAATTGCCGACGTTACCGCGAGTGGACCACACACTACGAATTTTTCAGGTGGGATTCCGAGCACCGCAGACCGCTCCCAAGACTATTTGGATGAAAATACATTGTACAATGACATGCAAGCGACAATTCGCTTTGATGACGGCATTTTAACAGAACGTCGGACCTCCGCCTTGAGTGATGACGTATTCTTGGCCGCAACAGTAAGTCAAGAATTTGAGCTCAAAACGACCTCCAACAATGTTGGAGATAAGTCTGTAACACTGGAAACATCTGAATCAGAAAGCTTGTATTCGTCTCTCGCCAGTATTAGCTCCAACAACGAAGTTATCTATCCATGGAAACTTCACGATGCTTCAACCTCTAGTGATTCATACAAGAGCAGAAACCAGCATCCAAAGCTGGCTCCGTCATATAACATTGACATTGAATCATCGTCTTATAGCGACCCCCATGTCCGCAATTTCAGGCTTTCGCCCCTACCAGACCCTCCGCGCTCTCCATCTCTCCATGAAAACCCACTGAACGATATCACTCCAACAGACATCACTGCTTTGCCAATAAGGGTATCATCATCACCTTCAAGCGTGGACACAAGCGATTTCTCGTTGAATGACAGTGTTTGTGGGTGCCAGTTCCTGTGTGAATGTCAGACTGGAATCTCCTCTGCTGAAGACTTCAGAGAGGAACTTAAAGCTATTTCAAATTCAGTGTTCAATGTGCAAAGGGAGTCCACAAATTTATGGGAAAAGCCTGAGAAAAGATATTTCCTAGATGAAGAACAAGGAGACATGGTTATCTTTGATGAACGCCTGCAATATAGGGAGAATAAGGCTGTTCCGATACTAGTGAGGGTTATTTTAAGAATCAGGAAACGCTTTTTCGCAACTATAGAATCTAGAACTCTATGTCATTCAAAATATCAGCGCGATTTAAATAACAACGAAAGGGATCCTTTAACCCAGGTAGCAGGCCAAACATCAACTGGCAGCCAACGAAACCGAAAGATTTCCTTTTCTCCTTCAGCCATGCTACTGAGCGTGATTGGTGAGAATTCGGCTTTGGAATTGAAGGAGGTGATTGAAAAGGAGAATATAGATGTGAATCAACTCAGCCCTAGTGGTCGCTCATTGTTGCATAAGGCGGCAGCCGTTGGGGACCTGGACAGCATTTACACACTCGTTCAATATGGTGCTTTTGTAAACCTTCAGGATCGAGAGGGTTATCCACCCATCCACTCAGCGCTTAAAAAAGCTCATTTCAAATGCCTTGTCATGCTTATCGAATGTGGAACTGACATTGCTAGATACACTAATGAACGCGTCAGAGAATTCTTGGAAATTAAGAACTTGGCGGCAGGACATTTTCCGCATGTACTGAAAACGATGCTGTAACGCCGTCGATCCAGGACGTCCGAGTTATTAAGAACCTTTTTTTTATCAAAGTAAGCCTTCTTTCTCAACCATGAACACATCGAAATGTGAAATTTACCTTCCTCTAGTGGTCATGCTTGTCCAAGGACGTAAAAGTAAGACCTACTTTGCACTTCACCTTAATCCGCTGAAATGTATTACCGACGACGTTAAGTAAAATCGACATTCCAACGGCCAGCTGCATTCTTTCTGCACATCATTTTCGATCAGCAAATGGTAAGAACTTAACAATAGTAAAGTAATGGACTTAAATGGTACTGGACTTAATTGTCACCGATGTGGCTCATTATCAAAGCCAAAGGAGTGATGTGCGAGTTCACTCACGGCTCAGACCGGCTCGCACTGAAGAAGGTGTGTATTAACAACTGGGAGTACTTAAACCAAGGCTTTATATTAGTTTCTTTTAATAATTTCATACATCTTTTTTTGTTTGTTTGTTTATTTTTTTTGCAAATGATTATTGAATTTGGAATTCCATAAGGAGGAGTGCTGCAATTATTGCAAGATTATCGCAAGAGAGATTTTGGAGTATTAAAAACTAATGCATGGAAATCCGTCTCAGGAAGCTGGATACCGTCCTTAGATGTAAATTCGCCCAAACATATAGTTTTCACTAATACTGTGTCATAATCAGCATTCAAATAACCGGATCTTTAGGGTTTTAAGTGTGCCGAGAGACTCGCAGGTCTCGAATATTTTTCAAAAGCTAAGATATCCTACGTCCGGTGCAAGGATTACAATAAGATATAATCTTCGTACAAATTGTCGTCCATTCCGTGGCAACACCCAAAACAAACACAGAACCGCACGAAAACAAACAGCAAAGAAACAAACGCAGAAAAGAAGAACTTCGGCGCTCATGCTAGCTTCTATTTCAATTTGATTATTGCAACTACTGTTTAGCCTGGGGAGGCTGCAAGGTAAATGTCGCTCTGAATCAGAAAAAGCCATGGGGGCCGTTTCTCGAAAGCCACGAACAATTTTCGGCCGGCAAAGCAGAGTTAGTTCCATGCCTCGGAAAAGTATTCAGCAGAAGTACTTTATTTTTGATCGTAGTGGCACTTTAAAGGCCCGTTTACACTTCAAGAAAACTGGGTTTGGACCCATTGAAAAGTTGGTACGGACCATATACTTTTGCCGTGTAAACTATCTGTACCAGGCTTTTATGAAATGGACCCGGGCCCGCTTTTTCTTGTTTTTGGGCTATAGGCGGCTATCGCCTCCAAACCCGCACCCCTTTTTGCGGTATAAGTCTGGTCCTGATTCCGAAAATCGGCGGTAGTGTAAGCAATGTCCTAATAACGGGACCTAAAGGCCATTTTTTCATGAGCCAAACGTAATTGTTACCTGTGTAAATGGTTAAAACAAAAACAAAAATAAAACAAGCACAAAAAAAAAAACAAAAACAAAAAAAAACGAATGGTCCAGACCACTTTTTAAAGAATCCGGACCCAGTTTTCTTTATAGTGCAAAAAATCCTACACTTGTACGTCGGTCATTCATACGGTCAGGCGTCAGTAGCGTGTGAATGACGAGCAGAGCTGGAGTTAGTGACATGCCGAACACCTCCAGGCACCCTATTCTCTGAGACCGGGAGATAATGATCATGGGTCAAGTGGTCGTCTACGGGAGGTTAAAAACAAACAAAGAAACAAACAAAAACAAAAAACACACACAAAACAAAAAGCCGTTCCAAGCTATCGGCTCTAAGTGTCGGTCATGGTCACTCACGAGAGGTGGTTGCTCACGAGTGGTTCCGACAATACCGATTTGTCTTCAAAAACTTTTGGTAGTTTGAAAAACTTATGAGAGGGGGTAGCAACGTGAGGTTTGACTGTGTAGGTCGTCCCACCGTGTAATTAAATTGTTTTGTTTGGACGCAACGTAAGTTCAGTCTTTCGATGAGTTTTAGCTGCTCTTAATACACCAAGTGCTGTCCATATATATAATTGTCTGTAGTGAAGTAAACAACCCCAGAAACATATAAATAAATAAATAAACAAATAAAGAAAGAAATAAATAAAGAACAATTCCTGCATGGATAGGAGATACGGGGCATTTCATGCTGAGCACACTTTTGCCGGACCTCCGATGATCACCAATTGTTACTGCCGGTCCAACGGTAGTAAGAAGGACTAACACCATCATCACTGCCCGTCAGGAAAGCAGGTTCCATGATGCTTTTAGTCACTTGTCTGGGGTCACCACCAAAGGCTGCAACTGAAACATCGGCACTTTGCATGGGATGAAAATCCTTCGTCAATCATAATGTGGAAGACAGTCACTATTACAAAATGACTGAAGCGTCGGGTTTGGTTTATTCTTCCTCAACTTAAAAAAAAAAGAAGAAAAGAAAAAATCTGTTAATATTTGGGCTCTAACTCGAACAGTGGTAATGATTTTACAGGGTTCTAATCCCAAAGTTTCTGTGCTTCATCTTAATCAGACATATATCACATTTATCACAGAGTCCATAGAGACCACAACACCGGGAATTAGGTCCCCCTACTCAAATCACGAGTGTGAGGGTTCTCTAAGGGACTACAGAGTTCTGAATATGCATTGAAGAGTTGTGAGACGGGGCCTACGATTTCCCGTACTTATTCGAGAAGATTAGTCTGACCAATTGCAGATGAAGTGTTTGTATGGGCGGGACGTGAACTTGCGTCTTCTCTGGCACAGCAGACTGTCACGTTATCTCGTTGGTACTAATTAAGCACTTAGTTTCTCATTGCATTCCCAAACAAGCTATCATTTCTCTCCCCCCACCAACTCCCCTCTGTTTGTGTTGTTGTTGTTGTTGTTGTTGTTTTTTTTTGGCTGGTGTCATATGCATGGGGGTTTGTAAACAAATGAGTAAATTTGTTTAAACGACAGAAACTCTTTTGAGGAGTGCTCTTAGCGCAAATGACGCCGGATTTTAAGAGTACACTGTTAGTTTGAATTGAAAATAATGAAGAGTTTTGGTCATTTTGTACAAATCCAACATAAAGGGATAATGGAATTTGAACTTACCAATTGGCTTGTAGAACAACTTGGAAACTTGAAACATAAATGCAACCAATAGGCTGATGGCAGCAAGTGAGCCTGGCACGATTGAAAATACATGACGCACGTAATCACCGCATTCTTTGCAGCCCTGAGTTTCATCGCTGATGATAAAAATTCCATTGCAACGTCATTCAGGATGCCTTTGCAGCAGCTAATTAATTCTGTATAACCTAAGGCTCTCAAGTAACTTTATTCGAATTAAGCTTGGCGGATGATGCCACAGTATGGGATGTGTATATAGGCCATGTGCGAGATGCATCTGTATCCTCCAGAACGGAACAAACTGACGCACAGTGGTCAAGTTGATACAGATTATCAAGGGCACTAAACATTCTTACCTGGATTTCAGATTTATGAGGGCTGTTTTGAGAAACTTAAATAAAGGTGTGTCTACTTCACAAATAACAAGCTGACAGAAAACAGTCGTAAGCCAGAAACCGTCACACTTAGGACAATTTCTCGCCTCCATTAAATATTACTTTCAACATTGGAATCTTATCAGGGATTGTTGTACCTTTCTTCAGGGAAGAAATTCTGTATAACAATGACGACAGATCCTCCTACCAGACTTGCTGTAGTGCCCAGGAAAGAAAACAGAAAACCAGACGTCTTCTGAGGAGGAAGAAATCAGTTCCTTGTGCTAAGTTAAAATCGCATTTGCTTCGAGTCTACCCGTAATAAGAATATTTAAAATAAAGCGACTAAGTGTTTGTTTCACTATTCATATTACGGAGTGAGAAAAATTATACTAGAATTCAGATTTCATCAGTTAAGCTACGCGCCGTGTGGCGTGCTAGAATAGCCGAAGAGGGTATTTCGGATTATATTTCTATTCCGGAATATCTCAAATAAACGCATCCAAAAATAAATTACACGACCAAAAGTTAAGTTGGGAGCTGGTCATTTGTGGGTTCAAATGTCCCCGTGATGAATGAATCAACGAAGGAAATGACATATGAAATTAATCATACATTAAAGTGAACCCAACATCGGTGGCTTTATAGCTCAGTTTGTTAGAGCGTCGCACCGGCATCGCGAGGTCACGGTTTCATACCCCGTTGAAGTCCTCATTTTTTTAGGCTTCTCTACCCAATTGCTAAAATTGCGTTCATAACTGCGAGGATCAAAGCTTTATTTGAGACAATCCTTAGGAAATATCTTACCCTTACGAAAACTTCGTGAATACGGCCCTTGGGCCCTTGGTCATCGTTGTTAACTACCATAATTTTCCCTACTACCAAGTTCTTCTTTTCTCTACTTGATTGTGATGTCTAACCTTAAAGTTCTTAAGACATCTGCTTTCAGTTGAAAAGATTTTTAACCAAGATGGTGAGGTCAGGTCTATATATGGACGGTAGTGAGAACTCAAGCAGAGAGATTGGGTGGAATCGGTTTATCAATTCAAAATATCGTCGGAAAATTAAATTTATCACCTTTGGGGGCGCGCACTTTTATCCATTTTATTCAGTAGCATTTATGTACTTCTCATAAGCCGTACACTTTTTCGTCAGGTTTAGAAAGGCCGCGGTATTCAGTTTAATTCCCGGTTTACTATAAGGGCCGGAATGACTCTAGCTGCGCACGCGCAATGTGTGTGTGTGTTTTTTTTTCAAAGACAATTTAATACAACTCCTCAAAAAAGTGGCAAAACAAAACAAAACAAAAAAAAAACAGACAAACAAACAAAAACAGCGAATTGGCCGTAAAACGACAATTGTACTTGTGCTAATCCCAAGAGAGATTACAGGCAACTTAAAAACACTTCTTTGGACTCGATTAAAAAAATCAAACGTAAAAAGCATGAATAGAAACTGTTAAGGGGGACGGAAGGGGAGGTCAACTTTAACTACAGAAAGACACTGGTTGCTACTGATGCTATTTGGGCAAGAGCAATTTTCGGACCAGGTTGAAATGTTTACCTGGACGGAGCTTCGAAGTAACTATTTAAAATAACACCTTAGTTGACTTCGGAATCGAATCAATCACATTTTTAGCGCGCGCGTGGCTAGTGTCAGTCCCCAACTATGCGTTTCCACACATAAAATCTAAGAACTCCAGAGAAATGAAACAAAGAAGCGATCCATCCGATCAGAACTTTTACCTTCATTATTAAGGTCTTATGACGTCATACCTTGTCCGAAAAATACTTTTTCACTTTACCCATTCTACAGATTTTGTATGAGTAAGTTATTTTACGTTTTGCACAGTTTCAGTCTATGAAGTAGCAAATTTTCCATTTGTTAGGCTTTTTCCTGGTCACGTGGCTCACCAAAAATGGCTGTGATTCAAGCAAGAGGAAGATATGTTCGATAGAACACATTTTGACTAAACTAACAAGAGACTTCAATGTGAAAATGGTTTATTAGGGGTACCTTAGCCAGTCCGCTGAACAAAATGACCTCCTTTTACATGACTCGGTTACAAACTGGACATTATACTGCATTATTGTAGCAAATAATCTAAGTAATCGTGCCGCGCCAGATAGGAAAAAGCATTAAAAAACATGCTTTAGAAGTGACCAAAATATGTGGAAACGTATTCCTCATCTAATGCAACCGCACCAGACCCGCGGAAAGGATACTATACTATACACAAGGAAAAAAAAAATAAGCTGACAGTGCACTTCTTAAAACTTAAAGTATAAAGTAATAACATCAGCGACTGACAAACGTAGAATGACGACAATCTTCCGCCAAACTCCTAAATAATCCTAACATATCCCATAAGCGCCTACGGTCCCCGCCATCGTGCCATCAGAATATTTAATTGATCACTAACTTGTTCCCATGTCACTCGACCGTCGGAAATTACACTTTGGCTAAGAAGGACCGACCTAGCAAACTTGAGAAATTCCTATTTCAAGTCTCTTATGAGAATGTTTTCCCTTCTTAAGTTAATCTGGACAACCTCTATCGACGGTCACTGCAAGCTACTGCATCTTGTCACTGCGAGTTCACTAGCTCACTTACTTTGTTAGGTCCAATAAGTTCCGTTGCAAAGCTGAATGCGCTCACGCACATGGCGGAGAATCCAAAACCAAGCAAAACTGAAGCGGGGTATATAAACGTACTGATCGACTGGGGAATGATATAAAACCACGTAGCAGCTCCAATCACTGCAAGGCTAGCCAAGGTGAAAGACGCCTAAAATATACAAATTAAATTAAATTAAATTGAATAATTACATTTCTCGATCAAAGAAAGGTCCCATTTGCTGCTCCGACCCCATTTTGGCGTCATAACTTACTGCCGGTATAACACTGTACTACAGCCATCAGTTTCATTTTATCCCATGGTGAACAGACCCTTAGATGCAGATCATCGAACGCAGTGTCTCTCTTCATCCTCGTCGGAATCACATGATTAAAACTGACTGGATTGGTTTTGAACTTAGGGAAATTGTATCTGCACATTAGAGAGGTAAAATTAAAAGACAAAAAAACAGGGAAAAAAAAGCAAACAAACAAAACAATTGCAGAGCTTATCACGTTCTGAAGGAAAGTAACTCACCCCTTGGTCTTACTTAGCGGTCAGACCACAAAGCAAGTAAAGGCAGCCTGCCCCAAGTGCGAGAAAGCCAGAGCAACCAGATTTGCTTTATTTTGTTTTATTTATTTATTTCTTTATTTACTTACTTAATTATTTTTTCATCTGATGGGTTAAGAAGTTCGCGAAACTTTTTTTTATCAAATCATGAAGCAAACCAAAACCAAACAAATTATCACGTAATTGCTTTCGACACAATTGAAAATTGCTCTAGGATTGACATTTTGATACATATAATTTTTGCTTGTTTGTTTGTTTTTTGTTTCATTTGCGTAACTGCTTTTCGGGTTTTATTGGCACATGTTACCTGGTCTACACGCACGTTATACCTTATTTCCCGCCTTCTCGATAAGCTTCTTTGTTATTCCAGTAGAAATTGTGGCACTAACTAACACAACCAGTGGAAGATAGGCGATGGCTTCCTGAATTATCGTAAACATATTAAAAGACGCGTAAGTGGATGCCATTTTAAAAGTATTGCTACAGAAATGCTTTCAGACGATATTCAACAAACTGAAGATGAGTGTGTTGGAGGCTTCTGGATCATGCACTATGTGACCAAATTCCGAAAAATTCCCTACCTTCTTATTATATATGCCATTTCTTTCAGTAGTGCACCATGTTCAAAGCTCGTCGAATGAAATAGCTATTTTATAGCTGTTCCATTAAGCTGTTGTGGGGGTAATTAGTGAGGCGAAGATACACAGCAACATCTAGCAGTATTTCCAGTATCAGTATCTAATTTAGTCCCTCCATTTCTTTGATTGGTCGATCATTCAAGTTTTTACATTGGCTCACACATGTAAATAGCATAAATGACATACCTTTTCAAACTTCATGGTATCGATAAGAAACAAGGGCAGGTAGTAATAGCAAATGTCCTGTAATACTTTTGTGCAAGTGTAAACAACAGCGACCTGAAAATGTGTAAGTAAAGAAATGATTAAAGAAAAAAACAAAGCAAAACAAATTTGAAACACGTTTAATTCTCCAAGGTTTGCCTGGGGGGATGATTTAGTGCTGTCAAAGAAGGGAATTTACTATGATTATTATGATTATTATTATTATTATTATTATTAATATTATGATTATGATTATTATTATTATTATTACCTTCGTCATTCATATATTGAATGACGAAGGTAATACAGCATAGCTACTTTGTACAAATGAGGATCCTTGAACCAGTCTCGTACTCTCTTGTGTCCCTGTTTTATAGGAGAAGCAGATTCCGGGTCAAGCGAGGCCAGGACGAATGGTTTACCCACTACAACTTCATGACCCAAATTCTCCATGTTTGTGACAATACACTCGATCTGGTGTCGAGAACACGATGGTGTAGTTGTTGCTACCGTTTTTGTTGATGTCGTTGTTGTTGTTGTTGGTGATGATGATGATGATGATGATGATGATGATAAAGATACAATTGTTCTTGAGGATATCATTATTCCTGTGGTTGATGCTGTTCTATAACCAGCTCCAGTAGTTTCAACACTTGCAACTGAAGACTCCTTAACGCGTTCGAGATCTTCTCTTGCTCTATTTGTATAATCTTCAGTGAGGGTGATGGGATGACGAGTTCCCTTCCCTGCGCAACCTTGTATCTTTATGGGGTTGGCCATTCCGGCTTGCGAATTACTAGTTGCTTCATTTGGGAAGGGGTTCGACACAATGACACTTGAACCATTTGAAAGTTTGGTACTCGTCGTTTCTGGTGCGCTCTTAATTTAAAAAAAGAAGAAGAAGCTGTTATCAGTTACATGTAATAATATGACAACTGTCTGACTTGATTTTATTACTTTATATTCCCTGTTCGAAAGCCTTAAGTTATTCGATAATTTGAGGAAGACCGACGTCACATTTTCGTTTTCACCTCTATAGCTAAAGAAGGCCTTTTGCTGTGTGGTAAAATGTGCGTATTTTGCCCCGTTCGACGATGAGAACAGATGACCTTCGAATTCTGGTCACGATTCGCTTCTAAAAAAACTCATTCAATGTTTGTTGCAAAGATTTTGCGTGTTGACTCATTCTTCTACCTTTTTTTAAGTCCATTATGAAGTTCAAATCAAGACTGAGTTGGTAGCTGATTGATTCATCGTTTTCAAATTATGTGACTTATGTGTGATGCGCGACGTCCGAAATCCTCCAGTATTCATTGTGTGTTTTCAATATTTTGAGACCTACAATCCTGGCCAAACATTTTGGGACAATTTGCTACATTTATCTCAAACCTTTTCGCTGACCCCCCGTCCCCCAAGCAATGTTGTAACGCTGCTGTGTTTATGTACAGTCCGAAGGCTCCCAGTTGCTATCAACATTGCAAGGGGGAGGGAGGGTTCTGCAGATGACAATGAGAGGTTGAATAAGGTTATGGCGATGTGTAGAATAAAAATGTACACTATCTAAGCCATTTTGTGCTCTGTCCCGTAAATGTTTGGCCAGGATTGCAGGTAGATTTCAAAGTTTTTGCGCAAATATCATGTAGTTCGCTTTCGCTGAATTCATTTTCACACGAGTGCAGTGATCGGAAAAATGGAATTACCTCTTGAATGAGCACATTTCAATTAAAAAATAATAATAATAATACCCGCTTACCACTTAGTATAGACATTTACAAATCCAAAAACTATTGCCAAGTCGTGATTGTATGCGATCTCGTTTTCTGAGCTATATGAAATCCCAAACAAGGTCAAAATCAAAAGTCCAAAGTCGTTAATTTTGGCAACCTCCTACTGAAATGAGGCCGAATACGAAGCCTCACCGTACCTTCAGCACTAAATTATCTTGGCACTGGCAAACGTTCCTACAACTTAAAAGCACTTTAATTTAACCAGCGTCATAAATCGGTTGATGACAAGCACTAATTTAATTAGTAATATTACCACATAATATTTTATTGGTAACTTTCTTTCCTCTTCTGGCTGTTCATTCGGTTCTTCTGTTCCTGCTTGGAATATGACAGCGAACACAAGTCCCATGCTTGCTAAAATTATAGCGATCATCTAGATAAGGGAATAAGGAGAGACTGGTCAACTGATGACGTTTGTTGCATAAAGAATAGCAGAAATTACACCAGTAACTGGTCACGTGATATGTCGTGTAAGAAGGTTCCAGGTGTCCAACAAAGGAAATACAGAAGTTCTTGCAGACAAAAAGAAAAAAATATATATACAAATTTTCTACAGTTCAAGCTAAACAAGTAGTAGTAGTAGTAATGATAGTGATATTGCTGTTGCTGTTGCTGTGGTCGTTGCTGTTATAATATTAATAATAATAATAATTCTTCTTCTTCTTCTCCTTATTATTATTATTATTATTATTATTATTATTCGTAGTAGTAGTAGTAGTAGTAGTAGTAGTAGTAGTAGTAGTAGTAGTGGCATTGTTTGTGTACGAACTGGACTTCAGCCTATTTTATGCAATCACTTGTTGTTAAATCTGATAGACTGATTGTAAATAAAAGAGAACCTATCGATTTAAGAAGGGCTGTGACATTAGATACAATTTCCGGGCACATTACTGGTGCGAAGTTTAAATGCCGTTCATTCGCACCCTCAATTCAGTGCATGATCTAAAGGAAGTTGCCGCAGATCGTTTTAAATGCTTATGCATATTATTTTATCTATCTAACGGCATAACTGTTATAGGCAAAATTGCATTTCAGGCTGAAACCGTTCTTACCAAGGTTAATCTCGTTTAAACCATTGTAGGTTAATACCGTATTTTTACCTTGGGTAAACCACTTTTAACCTGGGTGAAAATTGTTTCAAACCTGAGACCCGATTTTCCCTCCATGAAGTTTTCTAGTCTAGTTTTCAACGTCGCTAATTCCTTCTTTTTTTTTTCTTTTTACCGTGAAATTAATTGAGCTTTGTGATGTCAATTGACGTTGATTATTATCTTGTCCTAGAATCGCCAGCACCACAAGATAGCAAACAATGCCAGTAAGGAACATGAATGCCGTTCTGTCGATACAAAAACAAAGAAACGTATGATTTAGTAGTGAAATAAATGAAACTTTCACAGAGTGGTTTTTAATTGAATGTGGCAAACCCAACCCAAAGTAATTACTTTAACCAATAAGGACAGACAATAAGCGCGAAAAAAAGCGCAAGTCACGACTGGTCAGTTTGCAACTAATAACTGCACTTACTAACGCAAAAACAATGTAATATTCAATTTTGAATGTGTCGTACAAATGAGGGGTTTGGAGAAACAATAGACAAGAAATAAGGAATCAACCAGCTACTTGTAAAAAAAGTTAACAACAAGAACAATATAATAATAATAATAATAATAATTGTTATTTTTATTACTGCTATTATTATTATTATTATTATTATTATTGCTTTAATAAACCAAACGATGTTTTTGAAGTTCATGTTATTTAATCAATCAAGACATGTTTCGGATGAGACATCATCCATCGTCAGTTGTACAGAATAAAATGAAGTTGTGCAATAATTAGTGTCATATAGTGAGACATTAATATGAATAATTAAGGATGAAGGCGAGAACAGAATAAAAACACACATCAAACTATTTAAGCTAAGAAAAGAGACTAATTAGTATGAAAGGGATAAATTAAATAACATGAACTTCAAAAACTTCGTTTGGTTTATTAAAGCCATATCTTACTTCGTGCTGCTACGAAGCCTTGGTATTATTATTATTATTATTATTATTATTATTATTATCATTATTATTATTATTGTGATAATAGTGAAGAGAAAGTCTTATCAGTTGGGTAAATGTGCCAGCACTCATATGCGTTTGTAGTTACTGCATCTTCCTGAGGACTAACGTTAAATAATATTTATAGTCAAACCTTAAGGCATTCAATTTAACTGCTTCTCTTTGATTTTTTGCTACAACGGCAATGAGCGAGAGGTGTGCAATTTCAATACAGCAGATGGCAAACATCACAAAAGTCGTTATTATACAGTAATACACCATCATTTGCCATTGACTTGGTCCATCGTTGCAGTAAGAACAAGTTGTGTACAGTAAAGGTACAAAGATAGCTGTTATCACACTGCCGACCAGGTGCCAGGACTTTCGCTTGCCAAGCTTATGTGACAACACTGGAATATGCACTCTGTCACACAAGTAGCCCACAGCCGGCCTGAAAACAAGAGCGCCGATTAAGCGAGTATAAAGAATGATCCAACCAGCGTTAGCAGCTGACATGCTCACAACTTTCATCAAGAAAACAAGTGCAGTTGACGACAGCAATCGGCGGGTGGCGTCATTGATCACATGACCTACTCCACAGGCAAACTGGCGAAAGCATGATGTGCGATCTTTTAAAGCTTCTGTCATATTTCTCTCTTTCAAAGTCCTTTACTTGCCGAAGTCTTACCTGTGGAAAACATAAGACAGGATTATGGACAAATTTTACATTTTCGGCTTTTTGCTGCTGTTATTTTGTTTTTACTAGCGTCAAAGGCTGGGAGTATTGACATTGTCCATAGGACATTGTGTTCCAAACTTAAAGTCTACCATTAATAACGTTAAAAGAACTGAAAGGAGACACCTTTTTATAAAAATCAACGACAACCCTTCTTGCAAGCCTCAGATGATCTACTATGAGGACGATGTAGTTTTCTCGCACACGATTTGTCTCCGATTACTTTGTTACACCCATGAATCAATAACAAACTGTCGCTTCTAAAACCTTCCGTCGTTTGGCCCTTTTTAGATATGCACATGTCGACTCTTCTAAAACCGAAAGCTGAAAAAGCACCCCCCGCAGGAATGAAAGTACATCATTACCTGAATGAAAAGCACACCCATGTCTTTCGGGTAAATTTCTTGGTATCTGAATTTTAATTTATATTAGAATAGTTACAATAATTTATGAACCCGTGATTAGCTTGACTGAGTGGGCGGCACCATTAGACACCATTTTTATCACACATTCAAGTGTGATGGGCAAAACGCAAATACACGAACGTTGTGGAGGCCCGCCCTTCTCACGCATTTTACATTCCATGAACCAAAAGGCTACGGTCGACTGTTATGATTTCACTAGTCCTATAGCCTGGCCAAGCAAAATGCTGTTAACGTTAGCCGAACATTGTCCGTCTGATCCGGCATATTTTTAATCACTCTGTCAAGTAAATAATTCAAGCAAGTAATATTCAGTATATGCTTTCCGCATAATGCAAGGACCCCGTCTGTAAGAATGTCAGAATAATTTGAGTTTTTTTTCTATTTTTGTTGCTTCCTTTCCCCAATGATGCAACGCCTCGTGACGACCTTCGTATCCTTTAGGCAAGACGTACGATTGAGACTGTTTCGTACTCGACGACTTACTTAACCGTCTTGTCTGGTTTGCAGTGCCGGGGTAACTACACTTGCGGTTTTATTATTATTCTTGTTTTCTTCTTTTTATTTCATTTTAGTTACGCAAGCAAGGAAACCGGAACAAAGGCAATATGGGACAGAGGACAATGAAAAAAAAGTTGAATTCGAGGATTTCTTGATAAGAAATCTTGGTTTTCGTGACTAAGCGGCTTATTGCTCCTCTTGCGGTATCAAGTGGAATGCAATTAAATTGAGACTATTGATAAGTGGTTCGATATTCAATTTAAAACCCCAAATGTCTTTTGTTTTCATTATATTTCTAAAAGTTATTCCCCGTCAAAAGCTTCGGAAGTTGATTCTATACGAAACTCCTTTTCCAGAAAATGGAAAACACACACACACACCGAACCAAACAAACAAACGAACAAAAAACAAACCTGAAAAAGATCAGCCCCTCGTGATTACATTTACTTAATCTCAAGCACAGATGAATAGTTTTGAATAATGTATCATAGGATACACGTACGTGCTTTGCGCAACAACTGAAATAGATTGTTAATGGCAACCAATATTAAAAGGCTAAGGAAAACTGAAATGAATCATAGAGTCTAAGAAAGAAGGTTGAGTGTAAAGACATCATTGACATTGAAACTTCATAAAGAAGTTGTCTGTCCTGTAAGAAAGCGACAAAACGAATTTTCATATTTTTAAACAAAAAAAACAATGCTATTAAAATAGCACTTTTTTTGTTTTTGTTTTTTGTTTTTTGTTTTTTTTTTGTGATAAGCCACAACGAACCTGCTCTCCAATTTTCTTAGCTAATACGTCGGTATTAATATTCGATTCTTGATTTGAATGTCTTGGAATTGAATTCCTGTGCCTCGGGAAAGCATGTAATTAGTCAAGTCTCCCAAGAACATCTGAAGCATCCGAGGTAAACTGAGAGAGCGTTTAGGAGAAAAAAAAGAACCTCTGCAGTCTTATGCAGATATTTAGGTATTATCCGCCTCCCGATAAACAGCTTATTTGCTCTTGTCAAACAGCATTTGATTTCAAATTGCAAGTAAACACGTCAGTCTTTAACACATTCTTAAACTTAAAAGTTAAACTTGGCGTCATGGATGAGAATTCCGTCTAAGCCGTTAATTGTTGCGGTAACATTCAATATTCAGGTCAATATATCAAACTTACACACTCCTGGCTCTTATATTACGTACCTGACTATAGTGGATATTTTGTTGAAAGGTGGGCAATACAGCGCGAGGAAACTCTATCAGTAAAGGCCACTGCTATCGAGTTACTCACACAGATTCACTATGAACAACGGCCATACCTGCGTTAAAGCTCAGTTACTACATATGTGGTTTTTTGAGAACAATATTTTAACTTTAAAGTGTTAAGTAGCTATTTAACCATAAGGTCTGATAATAAATGATGGACTCCCTGCACTGGAACCAAATTTTCAATCAGCACAAAGTAGGCCTTTCGCACTTGCGTGAATCGGCGCGAAATTGGCCTACAAGTCTACAATATAGAGCTACAGTCGTCCTAAACCGATCCAATAAAATAGCTGCCAATAAAATTATGGTGCTAGGTTCAAATGACCTCACGCAAAACGAACGAGATTGCTGCTACTGTAGCCGCGGTTTTGAACTATTTGAGAGTGGTATGCCTGTTTTTTTAATACAATGCGCTTTAACATTTCGTTGATTGATTTTGATTGACATTTAGTTGTGTAATTACGTGGGATGCGTAGGCAGACCACGTATAAAGTTTCGGGCGATTTTCGTCGTCATTGTAGTCTCATATGGCAATTAGCCACGTGCTTGTGCTTCTCACCGATGTTAAGCCCTGTTGGCTGGGGTTACTTCTTGGATGGGTGACCATGCGTAATATCCGTGTTGTTCACTTGTTTTTCTTCTTGTTTGCGAAATAGTACAAGCAACACCGCCGGCAACACCGTTTGTTGATGCTGTACTGAATGTTGTCCAAAACATTTCTATTCAAGTTTAATTTATTTGTTCGTATAAACACTGACTGTTGACAGCCATTCGTCGATCAACGTATCCCACGTGAACGCCTCCAGGCGTCTTGTTTAATAGCAAAATGGGACAACTTTTAGGCTAGATAAACTAAGAGTTTATTCACGGAGAACTGAATGTAACGTTATGTTTTGGTGACCTGTTTCGCTCACCTGTTTCTGGCCTATCTGAACTGTTTGACCCGTGTTCACCGAAACCGATCTAACTGGATATCGTGAAAGAAGTAAGTGTTCATTGCTGAAAAATTCTCGTGCGTTGGTTTTCATTGAAAATGTGATATGTATTACTTTCAGATCGAATAATAATTCAAGTCAATTCAATTAAAGACACAATTGTACGATTTCCATAGACCAGTTGGATTTTGAATTGTTTGCTGAACGAATGCCAGTAGTTAATTTTTATACTCTCGAAACTGCAAGAACACCCGAGTCGGTATAATCACATCAAAGTCTCTTTAAAGGTTAGGGCCCATTGTTTCTGTTGTGTATTTTTGGTTGGTTTTCCTCTTGTTAGCCATTTCGATCCAATGGTTGTTTTAACAGCTGCGATTGCCCAGAACGTCCCGGACTCCTTCGATGTCGTTATTTATTACACCCATTTTGAAATCATTGGCGATCCTTGCAATCTGATTGGCTCTTAACAGTGCAATTTACTCACAAATCGCAGTATTCTTTTGTTTCTTTGTTTTGTTTGTTTTTGCTTTAAAAACAAAAAAACAACAACAACAACAACAAACAAACAGAAAAACAAAACACTTAGCCCAATCTTAGTCCATCGAAATGGTAAAATTTTGGTCTGAAATTATATTGAAATGGGTAAGTAAATATTAAATATTAACACAAAGAAAAAAGAAAAACTGTGTGATTTCAAAATGGGTGTAATTAAACCTCGTGTCGTGCAATATTGATTCGAAATGATGCTTGCCCGAAATCATCCCTCGTTCGATTTAGGTAAGATAAGATAACTTATTTAACTTCGAAACGTGGAGAGTGGTCAGCCAGTCTCCCGAGTCAAGGGCTCATGTTAAAAAACGCTTGACTTGGGAAAAAAATTGATTTTGAAACCACGCATATGATTTCAGACTAAATTGCACTCCACTCAGTTCAATTACCATTATTTACTATTCGGGCTGGGGGAGATAGAGATTACTTCATGGTTGGTGAGTGCGTACGATTTTTATTCACGAGTTGTGAAGAATCGCAAACGAACGAGTGAGCGCAGCGAAAGAGTGAGTTTGCGATTCTTCACAAAGAGTGAATAAAAATCGTACGCACTCACCAACCATGAAGTTATTTGTTTATTTTATAAGTACTGAGATTTCTTTCAAACAATAATAACAACAGCGATTAGACAATGAAACGAGTTTTATTCACTCAAACGTTCTTTAAAAATTCAACATCTTTTCAAAATTTCTAGACAATGAACAGAATTTTATTCACTCAAAAGCGTAAAAACTTCAACATTTTCTTTTCAAAATTTCAGCAAAGGGAAATGACGAAATTGTAAATCTAGTTATGTATATAACAACATATTCATATTATAGCAATGTTTTTACTCATTGTCACTGTCCTCCAAAGGTTCTGACCAAAATGATAAACTCGCACACATATTCGTTCAACTCCAATGCTGGAATTTCTTCAACCTTTCTAAGTTCATTCTTGGTTACTAAAAAGGTTTGCAAAAGTTTCACATCTCGTTGTGTCTTTTGTAACGTGGCTTTGTTTTCTTGTTCTGCAATAAAATTGTCAACCGAACCGGCGTTCACAAACCTTTCCGACTTCTTGAGAATAAAAAGGCGGGTTGCCAGTTTTCGCGCCAAGAATGACGTAGCTTCCCGTACGATCATTCTTCACTAGTGAAAAACATCGTTCGTCCAATCAGACGCCACGAACGATGATTTTTCACAAGTGAAATTCCATCGTTCGCGTCGCTGATTGGCTGTGACTAGAAACAAAATCATCACTGTCATCTCTGTGAATGAATTTCAGTACTTATAAAATAATCAGTGCTTCGCACCGAATGGCCGAAGATAATCTACTATTCATAACGCACTTGCACGGGGTATTAAAATCCTGGAGACGTTTCCAGGGCCAAGAATTCAAAAAGAAAAAAGAACAACAACAACAACAGAACAAAAACAAAAACAAAAAAACAGCATTTTTTCTGCTAGCGTCTGTTCTCGCAGGCATTTAAAATTGCACTCTACAACAAAATAACCAATAAGAAGTTCTATCCGTCATCATAGTGAAACTCAAAACTTACCGTGTATTCAGAAAAAAAAAAGAAAGAAAAAAAGACTTAACCGTAACATTTTCCGTGAAAAGCAATATAAATAGGGACTTTAAGATCTAGGACGGCAACGTCAGCTGCAACGCTACTAAACAATAGACTTTAATGAGCAAAACAATGGATCTGCACGTGCGTTTTTAAGTTTGGTACATTTCTTTCCCGTTCTCTGCCAATCTACAACGTCAAATGACCAAATCCCACGTTTTAAGGACAACGCGAGCACACAACGGATAAATTTTGATTTTCGTTTTTAGTTTGAACACCGTTCCTCCCAATTCAGTTCCTAGATAGTTCGGATAGTTTGTAGAGGTTGAACGAACTGGAATATTCAAGAAAGACTTTGAAAAACGTCAAGTTTCAATTTTAAACGGTGTTTTCGGGGACGTCGCCGTTGTAGATCTTAAAGTCCCTAATATGTTGCGAGCCGATACGGCAGCTAAAGGCCATCGAGTGTTTGTGTGGGCCAACAAACATGGGGATTTGATTGTGAACCATTTTACAAACGTAATTGACTTGGCGCAAATTCTCTCTTACGTTCGGTTATCTTACACGAATTATTATCAGTTTCATTTACGTGCCTCTTAAGCCCACTTCGGTTCATTTTTAGTAACGAGTTGCCATATCACTCAAAACGTTTCTAGGATATTTTAAATGGGCTGCATCGAAAGCGCGACCACAACAGAGTTTAGTTTCGATTTTGTGCTTTCGCTTATAAGCTCGGTTTGTCGGCTTTTTGATCGTGTCATGCATGGATTATTTATTATTGGACCGCCAGACTAACGTCATGATTTTATTTACGACTACAGTATAATCAAAGATAGCCCAAGCGTAGGTGTATGGCGGCATCGTAACACCTTATGGACCTCAACCGTGTCGCGAAATGAAATCGAATATATATTGCACGTATTTAAATCAATACTGATAATACCCATGCAGTTTGGCATTGCAGCATTATAGTTATATTAATTTACCATTTCTCACTCTTCTTTAAACCCTTTAAAGAAGCTTTAAGCGCGGTAATAGCTTTACTACGGCCAGCTATTTAGTAGTAATTAAGCTTTGCGTCTTTTGTCTATAGCACTTGAAGAATACGGAGACCAAGTGCCATTTCATGATTGAGACTTTACACGTAATTCAATGACGCGAGTTTTGGTTTCCCAAACTGCAGTATGTTGCCATAAAGTCACGCCGAGTAAGTGTGCCCTATCATGAGTGAACAGCTTGTCCGAAAGCTTTGTCTAAAGAGCATCCTTTCATTCTAATTAGACTCAGTTTCTCAACAAGTCTATTAAATGCAACCTAAAGACGCAGTCATTGGATGCCGTTGGATTTAATTCTCCTGTATGAAGCAAAAATGTCAGTTTGACGGAATGCGGCCATTCTCTTTCCATATTCCGCGAACTGCAGGTCTTTTCATAGTTTAAGAACCAACAGACGTAAAATAGCTTAAAAACACTAAAAAGCTTTCAATTGTTCTTGGAATTTTCTGTTTGTTTGTTTGTTTGTTTGTGTTTTTGCTGGGATTGATTAGCTCTTGATATGAATGCAACGAGCCGGCAGAAGACTAAAACTTTGGGACTGAATAACAGCGAATACTGTGTTAATCGCATGCAAAATTTCGGCCACTA
>BLFK01000731.1:463641-471141 GCA_014634185.1 Astreopora myriophthalma
CAATGTTTTCAAGTTAATTCGCCGCTTGCAATCCGTCTTAAACTTGTCCATCCTCGACCATCCTTGTTAAACTTATTGTGACATAGTTTCATAAAAATAGAAATTTCATTCCGGTTTTAAGAATCTGATAACAACAAAAAGGCCAGTGCCAAGTGTTTCTCAGTTCAAAGGTATATATTAGGTATATTAGCCACAAGTCTACATCCCGCTGAAATGGATCCAGGACAAACCGTTTTCAGATTGGGCGGCGATTAAAAGGCGCATGTGAAAGAGTATTTATGTAAACAATCGATCCCAATTCTATCTGGTTTCTGTAAACAGTGGAAACCGTTCTGGATCCACACTTAGTGGGGGTTAACCAAATGATTAATGTCGCTACCAATGAAAAATTAAGACATTGCATGGCCAATGTTGTAAGGTCCGTTTGCACAGTTTCTTGACCTTTCTGTGAATAGCTTTTGAGATATCTGTCCCATAAGTTTGGCTTTATGTATCATTTTCGTTGCCATGGCAATTCCATGGGAGTACGTTGTTGTACGCAATGAGGAGTGTGAGTTGAGAGGAAAACCGGACTACCCGGAGAAAAATCCTCGGAGCAAGGTCGAGAACCAACACAAACTCAGCCCACATATGACGTACAATCCGGGAATCGAACTCGGGAAACATTGGTGGGAGGCGAGTGCTCTCAGCACTGCGCCATCCCTGCTCCCCGAAAGATAGTTTAGTTATCTCTCAAACGACGAATTTATGGCCCTTCTGGTGTTGTCGAAGACAAGAAATTTAAGTTTGTTTAAACTTGTCTAGTTCTTATCTCAAGTTACATCATTCTATCTTTCAGTATTAGTAAGAGTATAACACACAACAGCAAAACCTGAGTTTAGGTCAGTGCGATGTCCAAAGAATAATTCTCTTTTTGCTGGTGGAAACAATTTAGCTTCTTGTTTATTATAATTTCTTCGTAAAGCGACGTCTAAAAAATACTGAGCAATTTTCGCATGGTCACAGTTCCTTAAACCGGCGTACCCGAAGGAACACTCTAAACGTTAAGTTTATCAAACCAGAAAAGTAAAACGATGATTTAAAGAAGACAATCCATTCTTTTTAGTCAAACGATTCCTTGCTTTTTTCTTTACACAAGACTCTTGTATGGGTTATATAGAACCAACAGGTTGCTTTAAGGTGGCTCAAACCAGTTTCAACACAACTCAGGGGTGAGCATTCATCCACAGAAGTATCTATAAAGTGATAAAATAATAAATTAAAGAAACATCTGTGATACATTTATATTGGAGTTTATATAAATATTTAATAATAAGGTCAAACTAATCACGGTACAGATAATTATTTATTCAAGCAAAAGTCGAAATTCCTAGTCAGCCAGAAAAATAGCAGAGAATAGGTTGCAAAAATAGAGAAACTAACGTGTCATCTTAGTGTTCGCTGCAACACGTCGCAGAGACTTGTCGCTGCAACAATTCGCCTCGTGTGACATGGTGAATTTTTGTCCCTGCAACAGAATTTTGTCGCTGCGATCAGTCGCACGAATTCAAACTGTTTTGAATTCGTGCGACTGATCGCAGCGACAAAATGACTGAAAACTTCGTTGTCGCGCCGTACGTACAGTGCTGTGCCATGTCGCCGCGACAATCACCAATGAGAGTGCGTCATTTATCTTCCACAACACCTCAGGAACTCGTTCAAAATGGGGACTGAACACGTAGTAAACTAGTTCACATTCCCCCCTATGCGCAATTATTGCTTGTGCAACGAAATGATTCGGAGGCAGTGCACACGGAGCGACTAGTCTCTGCGACGTGTTGCAGCGACTTGTTGCAGGACTTGTCGCATAGTAGACACCTTAAGATACCCCGAAATCGGTGTACGGGTAACGGGTAGAGCCATTTTTCTTCCTCTTCATTTGCGCTGACGTCATTAATCGTACCCGGTAGTCCCAGCCGTTTTCCCGGGATAGACGGGAGTTTACCCGTAGATGAATCACGAATAAAGACATGGAGAAACGAGTCAGTTTTTATGAGGTTTACTGAGACGCTACCCGTACCCCCACACCGTTTTCGGCGTATCTTAAGGTCTCTAGTGTGTCCCGACCTATACGGTTGCAAGCTTTTGGGAACGCCTGCAACTTCAGCGCAACAATAAAAGACTTATTAACATTTAAAATTAGAGCCTGGCTGCTCGACGGATTTAAGCTATTGCAAAAACATCTGAGAATCAAAAGATTTGACTCGAAATTGGCGAATTCAAACAACGCACCCCTGGGAGTATTGACTACCCTTTTAATCATAAACTACATTTTCTGCTATGGGTTTGCCGGTGTAAAAGCCCCAGTCACGCGGGAGGTTGGGACATGTTTTCGCAGCTCGTGTTCAAAAAGCATCCCAAGTGGGTTTATCATACCAGTAAAGCCATGGAAATGCAATTTATCACTTTCAGACATCGCAATATTGTAAAATCAGTTTTCTGTGAATTTATATTAATAAAATAAACCATGAATTTTTCACCAATTACTACGCGTATAGTAGCACCAGCGCTTAATTTATCTTCTTACCATTATCATCGGCAGGAAAATCTGTAAGTAAAACAAAATCTGCTTAGATAGGCAATTATGATAGAATGAGTGTGTATTCACTTCGGCACTTCAATCTAAACCTCTCCACACTCCCACTCGATCTGGACTGCGACATTGCCTGGCTGAGTCTAATGATTCACTTAAAAGTATTGTATGATCTTAGAAAGAAATAATTTAACCCTTTTATTGACTTTATTCGGTTAGACTTAAGCTTAGAGCTTTTTGGTTTCTTTGAAAAGAAATTTTGTAATATCGGGAATATCTGTCAGGTGAATAACAAATATCAATACCTTATATTTTGTTGTAACAATTTCAATTTAGTACTAGGCAAATTGTTGTTGGGAATTGGCAAATTGCTGGGAAACTGGGGAACTGAGGCTGACTAGTTGACTATTTAATAGGTGCTATTTAATAGGTGCGAAAAAGTTGATGGAAGAAAAAAGACTTCCGGCCCTATACGGAATACGACCCTCAGCAAGTCGAGAAACATCGTTTCTCGACTTGCTGAGTTAGATAATCGTTTCCAAGTGATCATAAATTTTCATTTTAAGTACCTTCGACGGTCATCTCTGCGAGGCTTTTACCCACGACATCTCTGATATTTCCGGAGTCAACGGCCATCAGCAGCTTGCTAACTTTTGCCAAGTCTGTCGTGGACTCGTGGAGCCGGTAAAATTCCCTGTGCACCCTAACGTCGTGCCCGAGGTGGCGCGCCAACCAATCGACATCCACTTCCGTTAGAGCGGCTGCCTCGGAGACTGTTGCTATATATTCTCGCAATTTTGTGCTGGCGATCTCTTTGGGCTTCTTTAAAGTAGCTTCGATTTCTTTCACGTTGTCTGAGACACTATCCCATCCCCGGAGATGGCCCAAGGACCCCTTGGTAGCACGGGCAAAGACAAACTTGTTGTCTCCAGGAATACTTTCCAGTCTTTTACTGATCAGAAGCTCCACTGCGGTCTTTGTCTCGGGGGTAAGAAGGATGGGGACTTTTCTGTTCCTTTTCCCCGAGATTTCAATCAGATCTAGCCTGGGGATTTAATATAGACCAAAAAGAAAGTAAGCGAGAAACTTACAGACACAATCTCAGATTTGTAGAGCAAGCTGGAAACTTTAATGTGATGAACCAGTTATAGTGGCATACGACAAGAGGCAGAGAAAAAATATTCATTTGACCTCTGGGCAAATCGAACCCTTGACCTCGGGATTTAATCGTCAGTTGTTCCACTCCACCGAATGAGCAACGAGATGAGGCGGGAGTAACTGAGAAAAATATGAACGTGAAAGATACATTGATTTCAAAACTCAATACATTTGCTTTAACCTTTCCTGGAGTAAGGCGTTAATTTTTTCTTTTGCCATTTCGGTCTGGTAATGGGCATAAATCCTTTCCAACTGGATAGAAAAACTTAAAAGAAAAAACGTGAAAGTGACGAAAAAGTTTCCTTTTTCCTTGAGGCGCATGGAGTTACTTCCTTGGTATTTCTCTTGCTAAGAGTTTGTTACGCGGCATCTACATGCTTTCCTTTCTCTCTACAGTAACCTTCTCGTTTGAGTAGCTTAATAGTCGTTACCTCGAAGATTTTCGAGCACATCAAAGAATAAAGCCTGTAAACGTGCTGGTGACGTGACTTTAGAGTATTTAAGGAGACTAAATAGAATCATTAAGTAGAGTTCTAATGATAATCAAACATACGAATCATTTTGTTGTGACGTTTATTGTTTTGCGTCATTTTGTGTTTTTTGGGTATAGCTGATACTAGATTACGATCGAAATATTGTTTCTATTACAGTTACGTTTGAAGTAATGTTACCTTTCGCACAGCTGCCTTTCCAAGGGTGTCAACGACTCCTTTAAGGAACTGCTACACTTCGACCAGTCCGGACGACTTTGAAACTGCTCAATTTCAAGTGTGGCTGTCTCACCGGACCTTCGCTTGTTGAAAATGATGATTCTGGCCAGCGTAGCCTTTGCCAATTTGCTCCATATTTCAACTTTATTTGTTTCTGTCAAAACCTTTGACAAAGTCACAATTTTGGAATCCAGATGCTTCCTTAGCAAGGACAAGTCTTCTGCCAGCGGGAGGCACTCTATTTTGTTCTGTTTCCTTGACCCTAATGAAGCCAGGGATCTTGAACTGATTTTAGAGGTCCAGTCAGCTTCATAAAGATCGAGGAAACGTTTTGCCCTCTTTATTGTGGCTTCATCTTTTTTCCCCAGGGCGGAACTCTCCAGTACTTGGGCGCACCTCTTGAGGCTGTGGCCCAGCTTCAAAACCAGTGACGGGATGCCGATCACCAGTCGTGACTCTGCGTCAAATCTGCAGAGTTCCTTGACGGCATCCACCAGAGCATCAAACATAGTTGGCATTTTTAATGCCAGCTTTTTCTAGAATGGCTGCCCCGAAGTTTGCTATTAACTCGTCCTGGCGAGCTACGGAGGAGATGCTGTCGTTTCTCATGGACGAAATAACATTTTTGTACAGCTGTGCGTCTACGTCTACAGTTGAGACAGAACACGTGGGCAAGAGAAGCTTTGCCTCGACCTGCACTTTCTTCCATTTCTTTTCGTCGGTGGTGGTTTTGTGCGGGCAGATTAGGCAATGCCGCCAGAGCTCGTCTCCTTTGACGAAACCCAGGCAATGCGGACATGGCAAAAATTTGGCTTCTGATTTGTGTTTGCTGGGGTTTCGCACCACAATTAATTCACCCTCTCCAAGTGCCATCACGTTGCAATTGTGGTGGTAATCTCCCAGCAAACGAATCTTTTCAAAAGCCAAAATTTGCTCATCCGAGCCTTCCCTCATTGCCATGGCAGCCGCAACTGACGGCTCTTCTTTGTGGCGTTTTCTTTGATGTCGACTTAACTTCTGAACTTTCTGCTCGCAAAACATGCACACATGTGCTTTACTGGCAGAAATCAATATATTTGGAGGTGTGCCTACAAACAAAATTGCTTGAATTACCTCCAAAAAACTATTTTGAAAAACATTTGATTGCAATAGTCAGGCAAAGCCTTACGATGAGGCCATTTCAAAAGATCTTTGTCAGCAAAAATAAATTTCGGATATTCAAGTAAACTAGCCCAAGCTTTATCGCTTATTCCGCCCAAAAAGTTATAGGTGAGGGGGTAATCTATCTTCAAACACTTGAGCCCCAGCATCTTGAAGCCTTAATTAGTTGACATTTTAGCAGACAGCTCAGATCGCCGGAAATAAAAGTTTTGCAAATGCACACTGATCATGAGTTGAATTTTGCACAAGCTTAAGCTTGTAAAGTAAACGATGTTCTTTCATTAGTGTTCATCTCCACATAAAATCTTTATTTCTTGAAACTATATTTTTAAGTTATCTCTAAGTTCCCACGGGTCAAAATGCCGTGTATTACTGCCTCACTTCACAGAGTAAGTTCAACGGTTTCCTTCTTTGAATGATAAGAAAGCCTAATTATGAGCTTAAAATATTCTTAACACGTCAGGTGGCACACGGGTCTCCTCCAAATGCCCAGTGATATTCAAACTGTAGCCATCAAGTAGATCCTAAAGTTGTTTTGTTTGTAAACTAAAAGTCCAGAACAGTTACATCACAACTGGAGTTTTCAAGGTAGGAATTTAAGCCTTAATTTACCCGAGTTGTCTGATTTTCAGAAAAATGGAGGATAACACCTCTTTTTGAATAAATAGATAGATATAAATGGGTGTTAGCAGAACGTTTCTCAGATGGTGTTTCAGTGGGCTTTTCTTGCTCCTCAATCTGTAAAGAACACGACAACATTCATTTGGGTTTTAATAAGATGTTTTAAATGATGACAGTGACTGTCATCATTTAAAACATCTTATTAAAACCCAAATGAATATTACAAACTTACACCATCGATGATGTCCACACTGTCACTAGAGCACGCGTTCTTTGCCCTTACGACTGAAATAAGATTATTTCATTAATTATGCCAACTGTATCAGAATATCGTATACTGTACAGTATCTTGCACATCAGTGTACTCTATATTGCATGTGGTATCTTGTTCCATGATAACAAATAATCCGAATAACAGCAATTCGAAGCTAAGAAAGAGGGTGAAAACGAGGAGCCGGGAAAGACGTCTCTTCTAGCTAAAATTTAGGTTTGTTTCCTTAGCAAATATGGTGCTAACTGAGTTGGTGGGGAGTAGCAACGAATGTTTGGAATCAACTGAGTGCAAACTCTCGAATCTCTTAACCATGGCCAAATTACGCGTCACCTTTGTTGATAAAACCAAAAAGATCGGACTCACTAAAAACATTTATTGTAGAACTAACCTTTCTTTACAACATCAGCTTGTTTTGTGGGGGAGTTCTCTTCATCCTGTTTAACATACGTAAGAAACAAAACAAAAGGAGTACAGAGACGTTTAACATTTCTTACGTTCAGTCAGATCAGGCATGGACAGGGGAAGAAGTTTACGGCTAGCCCATGCAAACAATAACCATGCATAGTCAAAGGTCGTGTTACTACTCCATTGTTGTATTATTCACTAAAACAAAAAGTGTTCTCTCATTCTTCTTCTTAATTGAAAATTGGAAGACTTACATTTTCACTAGATTGAACTTCATCCTCATCACATCATCGTCGGTACTGGAAGTGTCATCATCAGGATCGTACACTGACGACAGACAGTCGTCATCAGTATCCATAGGGCTGGGGCTCTTCTCATCTTCGCTACTGCCAATGTAGACTGTTCCTTGCTTGCAGCTGCGGGGGTATTGTTATCTGGTCTAAAAAATAAATGTTGATTACGGATTATTATGGGCGCAATAAACCAGAAATCTATCTTTTTTTTTTGTTCCGATTCCGCGCTTCCACCTAGGGTAAATTGTGCAATATTCCATAGAAACCTTTGTTTAGTAACATGAATCTGCCATATTTTTACACAGG
>BLFK01000731.1:481019-488519 GCA_014634185.1 Astreopora myriophthalma
AAAAAAAAATCATGCACTGCTCTTCAGACTTAAAAGAGTTTTTCATGTGATAATGGAGGATCGGCAGGCATACTATTTAAATGATGGACATAATTCAAACCATTACAGCAAGCACTACAGTGCACATGATGCCACTGCATGTGTTCTACAAATCTGACACAAAAGCAAATTTCTTCTATATGTGCTTGATTTGCAAATGTCTGCCAGTCACTTAAAATGGAAAGTACCTCTCTGGCATGGGATGTGCAGCCCTACCTTACGAAAGATACCCAGTCAGCAAGTATTCACAAAAATGATGGCAAGCTCTCCAGTGAACAATGCATAAAGTGTTAGTAACAGTGCACGTTTTTCCACTGAGCTCCTGTAGTTATTATTGCTTGCAAAGGCAATTTTTCATTTGTTTTTCCATGCAAAGGCAAGTTACATGTAATCATAAGGCCATCCGCAAGCAGGCCAAGCCTACAGTCCAATTCCATTTTGGAGCAGTGCCCCTTTCCCTGAACGTGCTTAAGGACAAATGACCTACAGACCTCTTTCATAATGGCAGCCAAACAAAATAATTTATTCTTTTGTTTTAATGCTAATAAGCCTTTCTATCCTCACCAGGATGTGCAAAATTAAAAAGACTTTTTTAATAAAATTACACCAGAATTAAGATCTTATTACATATAAATTATACAAAAGAATAATAAATTGGCCACCGTCTATGAAAGTGAAAAAATCTATCAGCTCTTAAGCCAGAGTCTCCTCATACCGCAGGAAAAGCATCTTATTATTCTTAAGTCCTCACTAAAAAGAGACAATAACAATACATACTGGCCACCACAAATAACCTGAGCTAAGGAGGTGAGGGGAACAACAACTCAGCATTTCTTGACTAACAAAACTTCATGTGCAAACGGGCTTCTCATATTATGCAATGTTGCGAGTTTGCATAATTGACTCAAAATCGCAACAAATCACATAATTCATGAAAAATCGCCACATTTGTACAAAGTTGCACAATTCAAGGGGAAAAAGAGCCAAATCTTGCTTCATCTTAAGTTTTCCTATAATTTAAGTGTTACTTCATGGCGTTCTATCTTTCAAAAGATGTCAAAAATCATCTAGAAGCATTCGTTTGATGATTTTACAAACTGGTATTCTTTGTGTCATCTCACATGCCAGGGATCTCTAGTGCTGGTTAAGGGAGCACTCGTTGACACGGAATAAACAATCCGTTTCTGGAAATAAACCAAGCAAAATCATTGATAAATTCTCTGAAGATGTCATTTGTCTCCCCAATACGTTTCAAGTGGACGATGGCCTGTTGTTTTGCTCTTTGTGCAACAAAGTGGCTGATCATCTACGAAAGTTTGTGGTAGACAAGCACCTCGAAGCTGAGTCAAACAAAAAAACAACAGATTGCTTGCAACTACTTTTGATTTTGTTTTCTGCTTTTCATATTAGTGGTAATAACCTCATGTATGTTAAGCAAAAAATAAACGGGTTTAAAAACTGAAACAGCTGTTGATATTTGACATATTTTATGGCTGCAAATGAGATCAATTATGCTTATGTCCATTGAAGTTATTTACTTGCATGTGACACTAACTCAGCCAAATTAGCCATCTCTGATATCAGTACTTTAAAATGAGGCCACAATTTATCTCTGATGTTCTCATCATTCCTTTGTGCTCTAATTGCTTCTTGAAGAGCAAAAAATGGACTGTGCTCCTCTTAGACCTAATATAACAAGGTTAAATTAACTAAAATTAAATTGCATAATTTGCCACATAATATACCTTTCTTGTTGCATAATGAGACTTGAAAGTGCCACATCATTTCCAAATTTTTGCACCCCATCAGAAGCCCTGCACAAAGTGAAAACAAGTCAAGTGAATGTTACATACTGTACTGTCTACCACCTTAAAGAATGAATTAGAGTTGTGCCCAAGCTTGGATGCTCGTTGTGCCATTGAACCACAAACACCTACAATCCTGGACAAAGCTGTTGAGAAACTCTTCATGCACATGTCTCAAACCAAGAATGTTGCCTTCTAAATGAGTAAAACTAGTCACCAATCCCCCAACCCTCCAAAAAAAAACAACAGCAACAACAACAACAACAACAACAAAAATTCTGAATTGTAGCTTGATCTTTTCTGTCCCCGGGAACCAACATTGCCCTGAGTGGTCAGTGGGGGGAGGTGGGTGGCCAGTGGGTGTTTTAAATTACCAAAGAATTTGAATCCCTTATGGATTGAGATTAATCGTCATCCATGTAAAAATCTAGTATGTGCTATCTGATATACAGTAGGTACCCAAGTGGTAAACCTGAGGATTTTACTAAGTATCTTTGCTCAACATTAAACACAATTTCAAAAGAAAGAAAGTTATGTTCATTTATGGGTGATTATAACATTGATCCCTTAAACTTTGAAGGCTGTCAGATACCTGAGGAATTTGTTAATACGATTAAGTCTCCTATGACTTCTTACGACATATACTTCAGCCTACAAGAAATACTGATTACAAGTAGCAACTTCAATAGATAATTTTCTTTAATTCTAATGCATTTTTTTCTATTAGTGGCAACTTGGTTTGTGATCTAACAGATCATTTACCAAATTTTTTATTCCTTAGTACACTACCTTCGACATCTAACAATGTGGCTAGGTACACGTGATTATTCTACTCTTGTGCAAGAAGACCTCCTACTAATCAGGCAATTCAATGGGAAACTATGTTTAATGAGAATGATATTAATCAGATATTTGATTTTTTCTACTCAGTAATTAATACTACAATAGATAAACATGCTCCTTTGAAAAAGCCAAGTAAAAAATAAGCTAAATTTCAGTCAAAACCTTGGATTTCACAGGGTACTTGAAAGTCTATCAAAACAAAAACTGAGTTATTTAAAGGTTACATAAGAAATAAGTCTCAAGTTAATCACTCTAGATATAAAATTTATAGGAATAAACTAAAGCATACTCTAAAATGTTAGTAAAAGATTATACTATAATGAATACTTCTTATAACATGTCAATAATATAAAACCTGCATGGAAGGGTATCAAGCAATTAATTAGCACTAAGGGTGGTAAGCTGTCTTTTCCAAGCAGATTAATAGACAAGTTTAGTGATAACACCCCTAACTGGTGACAAGAGTATTGCAAATGCTTTTAATAAGTATTTCTCTTCAATTGACCCATCATTAGCCAATGCAATACAATCAGGAAATAGATCTTTTAACTATAAAAAATTGCGAAAAAAAATTTTCTTAAAAACATTTAAGAAATTTCGTAAAAACGGCTAAAAATACATGGCTAAAAAATACACCACGTTTCGACGTTCTCGGACGTCATTATCAAGTGAAAAGGAGACTGTGAATATTCTATAAATACAAAAAAATACAACAGTTCATTAAGAAAAAAAGAAACCTAAAAATATGCTACAAGCTAAACAAAGAGTTTAGCACTAATGGAGTCACTCTGAGTGTTAAGGCTAGGCCTCAGTTCTTTAACAAATAGCATTTCGTAAACGAGGTAGTCAAATTTCCCGTGGCACTTCTTAAGAACACGAAATTGGTCCTCATTAAGAAGATTTTTGTCACCGTGCACTTCCAAAAGGTGTCTACCGATAGCTGAATTCTTGTGTTCAGCAATACGTTAATGAAGGTGTCGGGCTGTATAACCGACATAATCTGCATCACACAGATCAGATTGCCTACGGACTGCATTAGCAGCTATCTGATCTTTGAAGGGAAGAACTATTCTGATCGTGTTGCCATCGTCGGTTTTCTTTTCTGGCTTAGTTACAATATTTGGAATAAACATCTTAATGGTGGAATTTATGAGGCCAATTGGATAGTCAAGTCGGGAGAATATAGAATGCAATTTGGCACATTCCCCATTAAAGGCTTCTGTCGTAGATGATAAGGCATAGGCACGATGTAACATGGTCTTCAATAAACCGGTTTTATAACGTTTGTCTACATGGCTTTGAAAATGCAGGAGTACACCAGTGTTAGTTGGCTTTCTGTAAACATGGGTTTCAAGTTCTATTCCTTTCTTAATTATCTCAATTCCAATAAAAGGGATCATATTATCAATAGGAAGTTCCATTGTAAACTTCAGGCTCGGATGTAGACCATTCAGTGTAGTCAGAAAGTCAGCAGCAGCATCGGTGTTAGGCATTCTAGTGAGAGTATCATCAACATACCTCTTGTATAGAGAGGGCACCATACCGTCGCATGCAAGTTTTTCTTCGAGGTGCCACATAAACACATTGGCCATTAGCGGGCCAAGAGGAGAACCCATCACCACGCCGTCAGTCCGTTCATACAAATGACCATCGAACTGAAAAAGCTGATTGGTGGAGGCAACTTCAAGGAGCTGTGCAAGTGAAATGCGAAATGCTATTTATTAAAGAACTGAGGCCTAGCCTTAACACTCAGAGTGACTCCATTAGTGCTAAACTCTTTGTTTAGCTTGTAGCATATTTTTAGTTTACCTTTTTTCTTAATGAACTATTGTATTTTTTTTTGTATTTATAGAATATTCAGTCTCCTTTTCACTTGATAATGACGTCTGAGAACGTCGAAACATGGTGTATTTTTTAGCCGTGTATTTTTAACCGTTTTTACGAAATTTCTTAAATGTTTTTAAGAAAAGTTTTTTCGCAATTTTTTATAGCTAAATGTTTCAAAAAGTCGCTTCTTTTTAATGAAATAGATCTTGTGTAGAATTCTTGACAACTTCGCAATGCAACAGTTGTTATGTAACACCAGTAACACCTGTGGAAGTTGAAAATGCCATTTCTAGTCTGAAGGCAAGCAAAGCACTGAGGCCTTACAGCATTCCAGTGAAAATGCTTAAATTATTGAAAACTGTTTTGGGTTACCCATTATCTTATTTATTTAATTGATCTTTTTCATTAGGCTCGGTTCCTGATAAACTAAACATTGGTAGAATTATCCCTTTATACAAGAGTAGTAGTCAGGCTCTTGTATCAAATTACAGGCCTATCACTTTGTTATCTGTTTTCCATAAAACAATGGAAAAATTGATGTACGGCTGTATAAGAGATTAATTAACTTTCTTGATAATCATAATATATTAAATGAGAATCAGTTTGGTTTCCATTGTGGGCACTCCACTACCCAAGCAACAATGCTTATTATTGATAAAATACAAAGTGCCATTGAAGCAAAATTATACTCTTGTGGTATATTTTTGGACTTACTGGCAAGTAAAGCCTTTGTTTCAGTAGATCATAGCATTCTCATAGCTAAACTTGAATGACTGGTTCCAATCATATTTAACTAATAGGCAGCAGTTTGTCTCTATAAATAATTCAGACTCAAACATATTGGATATAACTTGTGGGGTACCACAAGGCTCTGTACTTGTCTATTGTTTCTAATTTATATCAATTATTTTATAAATTCTTCATCTATTTTTAATTTTCATTTGTTCGCAGATGTCTCTAATCTCTTTAATTATCTTAGATATTTACAAGATCTTGAGGAAACTGTCAATAGGGAACTAAGTGAAATTAATACATGGCTTTGTGCAAACAAATTCTCTCTTAATATTGATAAAACACAATGCTCAGATAATTCACGGAAATTGAGAAAATATATCCGCTGTTGCTTAAAACAGTGGGGGTAGTTTATACATACATACATACATTTATTATAAATTATACTTACTAGTACTACTTTATAACATACAGTAATTATATAATAATTACATGTAAGCGGACTGTGTCGAAATAAACTTGTATGCGTATCAGGGTAAATTGACATAAAATCACTGTGAAGTTCCTTGAAATTGAGTTGAATTAAAGTTAAGTCTTACCTGAAGTTCTCCAGTTGTCTTCTTTAACGCTGGAGTTAATTTTAAGGCTGTTTTAATGAGTACAATGCAATTAATAGCTACAAGATAGGGTCTTGTCGACCGGCGTTCTACCCACACCAGGCGAACAAGGAGGCAGTAGTTTCCTCCACGTTGCAGCCCTGACTTGAAGAAATAATTCCAAGACAGTAAATTCGGTGATTTCCAGATAATTCTGGACACCATTCCTTCGTTCGACCGTTGCAAGGGTAGTCAACTGACTGGTTTAGGCCAGCGGTTGCTAGCAGCAACGCATGTTTGAGTAGCCAGGCCTTTTACCGAAAACACCTCGTCATAGACCCCGCGATTCTTTCGGTCAGCACCGTCGTCAGCACCAAGAATAACGACCTTGGTTCCGAAAGTCCGCAATATACAACCTCCAGGGTCGTCGCTCTTCCTCCCTCAAGGACAACCCATTCTCTTCTCTGAATTTACCATTATTGTTAATTCTTAATTTGGTCTGAATTTACGATTACCGTTATTGGGAAATGAACGTATTTCTTTAACCGGACACAGGACTCGAACCTGTGACTGTCTACTGACAGATCCCTTCCTCTAACCACTAGACCACTAAAGCCGTTCGTTAGCTGCGCAAACCTCAGTTTTTAAACATCATAGAATTAATGAGTTTATCCCACACCTCGTTGTAAACCAGTATAGTCACTCGCTAAGAAACAATTTTAGACAGTAATTTGAAATAGTCAGTCACCAAACTTCAAAACAAAGCTAAACATTTTAACGTCAGGGCTTAGGCGTAATCACTCTTGAGACGGCGATGTTCAATAAATATCTAATCATCGGTTTACTCGACATTTTGTTCCTCAGTAGTCTAGTGGTAAGAACTCGTCCTTACAAGCTCTAGCTCCGGGTTCTAATCCAATCCAAAGATATGGCTTTTTACTCTAGCCCTAGGCGGCTAGGGTTATAAATCCGCGGTTTAATCTTATCTTTTTTTTTGGGGGGGGGGGGTCACGACTTTCCAATCAATCATGGATTACTAGCGATGTTAGTGTGAGCGGTCTTTTTAAAGGAGTGCACGCACTGGGATTCGAACCCGCACTCTCCTGTGTCAGAGGCGGTGGCGATGTCCACAAGGCTATCGAGCCACATCTATTAACACCTTCTTTACGTGACCGGAAACCATTACTTCTCCATATCCGGTTGTATATATGACACCAGTCAGCCATCTTTAGCCAGCTACTTTCTTTTCATCGTACAATTACTGCTGGTGAAATGTCATCAAAATGCCATCGGAAAAACTTGTCAAGCATCCGTTTCCCAATTTTAAATGAAGTCAATGCGTATTGTAACATTTTTAGGTCTGTACAACGAAGTCAATTCGACGATCAGAGTTTTGTCGATGTTATCACTATCGTTGTGTAATGTTTCACTGACCAGTTTCCAGGGCCGGCTACTATCTAGCATAAAATTAATGACGCTTTAATAATGACCTTTCAATCGGAAATCGGCTAAAGGAGAGGCTAGAGTATAGACTTCCTGTAGACTCTTGTTCTTTTTTTATATTTGCTCCTTTCCGAAAAGTCCTGGAACAGAGTGTTCTAAATTAACGATAATCGTAAATTCAAACAGGAGATCATGTTGTCGAGAAAGTACTTTCT
>BLFK01000731.1:501460-506460 GCA_014634185.1 Astreopora myriophthalma
GAAACACTTGATGTAAATTCATAATTGTTCTTGATGAATCTCGCAGCCCGATTTTGCACAGCTTCAATTTGGTCCACCTGATTATGTTGATAAGGGTCCCAAACTGCAGATGCATATTCCAGATGAGGTCTAACAAGAGTGATATATGCAGCACGTTTGGTTCTTTCGGAGCACGAGTATAAGTTTCTCTTTACAAAACCTAGTGATGAGTTCGCCTTTTTCACAATCTTGTCCACATGGTGGTTCCACCTTAAGTCATGTGACAGCAGTACCCCCAAGTAAGGATGCTGTTGTACAGCTTTGAGGCTTTGTACAGCTTTGAGTACAGCTTTGAGTATATTTCATAATCTTTCCTTAGCTTTGAGTATATTTCATAATCTTTCCTTAGATATACAGTTTTCGGCAGTTTAACAAAGCGCGTTAAAAAGGATTTCGCAAAAGACACCCTCGACGGTTCACGGTAACCTTAAATTCGTCCTCAGTAATGTTTTGGCACTTGATTTAGCCATAACTTAAAAATAACTCCAAAATTTGTCGCCTGTAATATAAAAGGCCCTCAAATTAGCCGTAAATTTGACGTAATGGTTTTCGGACATCAGACGCCTTTATTGTTACGACATCTGGCGCGATTCCTGTAACTTGTTACTCGTGAGCTTTAGCCGCAAACACGCTAGGCGACAAGTCGCTGTGACACGTTGCAGAGACTAGTCGCTCCGTGTGCACTGCCGAATCTTTTCGTTGCACGCGTAATGATTTCGCATGAGGGGGAATGTGAACTAGTTTACTACATGTTCAGTCGCCATTTTGAACGAGTTCCTGAGGTGTCGTGGGAAGATAAATCAGATGACGCACTCTCATTGGTGAATTTGTATTTTGCCACAGCAACATGGCACGGCACTGTACATACGGCGCGACAACGGAGTTTTCAGTCATTTTGTCGCTGCGATCGAATATCAGTCGCACGAATTCAAACCAGTTTGAATTCGTGCGACTGATATTCGATCGCAGCGACAAAATTCTGTTGCAGCGACAGCCAATTTTGCAAAAGTTCACCATGTCACACGAGGCGAATTGTTGCAGCGACAAGTCTCCGCGAGGTGTTGCAGCGACTTGTCGCCTGGTGTGTCCCGACCTTTAAATAGCACAGCGATGGCGGGTTCAACTTAACATTTTAAACACCGACTAATTCGAAGTCGAACCTGTCCTGGAATGGCTGTTTAAAATTTCTCTGGGTCGGCTGGTTCGCGTTTAGTTCTATTATTTTACACCATTTTCACTCCCTAATCTCAGAGTGAGCCCGACGAAAAAACCGCCGAAGTTCCAACCAACCAAACTTACCCGTAAATTTACGGCTAGATAAAGGGCCAAATATAATACAGAGGACAAAGTTGGCCGTTAATTTAGGGCTAAATAAAGGGCCACACATATTACAGAGGACAAACTTAGCTGTAAATTTACGGCTAAATAAAGGGCCCTTTCTGCTAGACAAAAAACTTAGCAGTTAATTTACGGCTAAAATGAATGACGTATATTATGTAGGGCAAATCAGTAGCCGTTAATTTACTGCTAAATTGAATGTCGGTATATTATATAGGACAAATTTAGCCATTGATTTATGGCTAAAATGTTTTTCAGTATATAAGTGTATAATTTCGTTAATTTTAATGTATACTGAATAAGCTTTTGAGGGTCTCCCAGGGGGGTTAGGGAACAAGGCCAATTTGAACTGGGGAACAGGGGAACAGGGGAATAAAGACAAAATATCACAGGGAGCAAGGGAAGATGAACCATTTTAGGGAATCAAAAAGCTGGGAACAAGCTCGGAATTAGTTTGGGGAATGAGGGAACAGAACCAATTTTTTTAAAGGCAACAAGGGAACCAGGACACCCCCCACCCACCTGGCCCCAGTTGTTCGAAGGGTGGATAGCGCTATCCACTGGATAAATCACTATCCACTGGGTAAGTACTAGCAAAACCGATTGAGTTATCTAACGGATAGTGATTTATCCAGTGGATAGCGCTATACATCCTTCGAACAACTGGGGCCTGGGAGGGAGGCCCTCCCTCTTGAGAGCCTCTTTTTCATGCCTTCGGTCCAAGTCTTTACCGCGTGTCCGCCATCACGACGAACAAGACGCAACGATGACTGAGCACAGATCTCTTCCTATGCGTGACTGCCACTGAGGCGTACGGTCGAGTCGACATAGTAAATCTCGAATAGTGGAATAGCAGCTTTGCTGAAGTCATGGCATTTCTTTGGAATTCCAAGGCTTGCAGATTTCTTTTTGTGCGTTTTCAGAGAAAGAGCAGCTGCATCACAAAAAGAGATCCCACATTCTGTTCCCCGTTGGCTTCACTGACCTCGTCTAGAAATCTATGTAAAGGAAACGTCAAATCTTTCGATGATATTCCAGGACCCATCAAGATCCCTCTGATAGGAACGGCTTGGCCAATTTTGGTTGAGGCTGGACGCGAGCGACTTGGAAAGCGACTGCTGGCTTTGCAACAACAAGATGTAATCAAGTACGGTAAAATACACCGACATCAATTTGCGGGGGTAAACATGATTATGTTAGCTGACCCCATGGATGCCGCCAAAGTTCTGCGCGCCGAGCCGAAGTATCCGCAACGATTTCGAGCGCCTGTTCTCGATTATTATCGTGAGAAACGAGGAAAGATTCCCGGTGTATTCTTTGCTGATGGTGCTGAGTGGTACAGGCATCGGAGTGTGCTGAGCAAACGTATGCTTCGACCGAAAGAAGTATGTGATTACTCAAGTGAATTCAATAAAATCATAACTGACTTTATTAACAGACTTAGAACCATTCGAGAGACCAGCGCCTCAGACAGGGCGAAGGAGGTTCCTGGACTGCATGACGAGCTCTTCAAATGGTCGTTCGAGTCTGTGGCATTTATGCTGTTTGACAAAAGATTTGGTTGCCTGGGGACGCAAGTGAACAGAGAAGCCGATACATTCATCAAGGCTGTCGGGGACTTTCTCGGCAATATAATCAGCGTGGCCTTTGCACCACTCTTGTTTTACAAGATTTACGAGACAAAACAGTTAAAAAATGCTTTCAGCAATTTTGACACCATGTATGAGTACGCTGAATTGTTTATAGAGAGAAGGATTGATGAGCTCAAGGCGAAGTCAAGCGAGTCATCTGATGACAACAAAGCAGGTTTCTTCGAGTTTCTTCTTTCAAGTGGAAAGGTCACCAAAGATGATCTAATTGCGAGCGTGATCGATGTTCTGTTCGCCGGAGTGGACACAACTTCCAATACAATGCAGTGGATCTTATATATGATGGCAAAGAACCCAGAGAAACAAGAAGTCTTACGACAAGAAGTTTTCTCTGTATTGGGAGATGAAACTATTGCCACGCCATCAACCTTAGCAGAAATGCCTTACCTCAAAGCCTGGCTACGGGAAACCCTGCGAATGTATCCTCTTCTTTCAGGTTTGTCGCGAATTTTATCGAGGGATATCATTCTTAGAGGTTATCGTATCCCCGCCGGTGTACAAATCAACGTTCTATCACATTGCATGAGTTGCGATGAGAGTATTTTCCCAGATGCTGAGAAATTTAAGCCAGAGAGATGGCTGCGTGACAGAAAACAGTTCAATGATACCGAAGATGTGTTCGCCTCCATGCCTTTTGGCTTTGGAAAACGGATGTGCCTAGGTCGACGAATCGCTGAATTGGAGCTTCATTTGCTCTTAGCAAGGATCGTCCAGCACTTTGAGATTCGTTATCCTCCGGGCGAAATTGTTGAGCCATTCATGAGAGGAATACTTATTCCAGACAGACCACTGCGAGTCCAGTTTTTAGACAGGAAAAAGGCGTGACAATTTCGCTTCATTCTCTCAAATCAACAAACATTTTTACTCTGGCTTGGCTTCAAAATCAAGGTCATTGGTTGTATATTTCGGGCTGATATCACGGTAAAACTGAAACTGTGTTTCACGATTTAGTTGCACAGTTTTTCGCTGTGAATAACTGTCATAAGTAAGATAAATGCAAAACGCCTTTAAAAACATTCCACAAAAAAGCGTGTCCCTCTGGAGTCTGAACAATGGTTTAAACTGTGAGAGGAAAATATGAGCATAGAAGAAAAACAAGCTATGCCTTATTAGTATTGATAATTTAATTGTTTTTAATAAGCAAAAAAGCGGGGGCAGATTTAGTGAGAACTATTACTAGTTTATAAAAGAATACTAACCAGGATGGTTTTATCGGGTATAAAGCTCATACACGTGACGTTTTATCGGCGACTTGATAGGCTGTTAAGCTCATGAATTGTCAATGAATTTTGGAAAAGGACAATGATACACTTACACTTCTTGGTGACCTGGAGGCTTTCCAAGTTCTGTGTTGGGGATCAACTAAGGCCCGGTTTAAACGTCGAACTTCACATGTGCCGAATTTAATGCAAATGAGTGAAAAAAATATATTAGATTCGGCACATGTGAAGTTTGACGTTTGGCCCGGGGCTAAAACACCAAACAGATCATGTGGGCATGTTTTCCAGTTTAGAGTTTGGTCCATGTCAGGGGTGGGGGAGGGGATGCAATTCCCAAAAGAAGTTTTCTTACTTATCGTGGCTCCCCGTACTAGATTCAGCAGGCGCCTCTTGTTCTTTTGGCTCAGCTGGTACTGCTGGTAAAATGTAATTTTCTTTCAAACATTTATTCACAAAATATGATTATTTGGGGTGTATAGGGTTATTGGTTCTCTCATATTCAGAAATTATTAATTGAAAATAGCCTGTATCCTTTCTGGATCCTCCCTTGTAACCTACTAAGTTGACCTTGTGTCGTGCATCATTAACTTGATCCTTAGATTGTTTGCAAATGGAGTTATAGGCTTCCACTACCCTGCCACCTTGAAAGTATAATTCCCCGGGAGGCCCACATCCCCAAACCACGTTAATCACACCTTTGATTGCTGAGTTGCCAGCGTAGTCGTCCTGATGGTGTAGTGGTTATCACACCCGA
>BLFK01000731.1:508960-518475 GCA_014634185.1 Astreopora myriophthalma
CGATGAGTGTTACGCAATGACGTAAATTATAAGGGTTTGTAAGGGAATTTACGAACGTGTTTTGGAGTCGACAATAAAGTGCATGAATTGAACAAAAATTGCTTACCTTGTCTCCTTGATATCTTGTAAGTGTTCGTGTGTTGTGTCTCGACCACAACAATAGGGACCTTAAGCACCGACGACGACGAGCCCAGAGGACGACGACCGGAAGTAAAATTTCCCCTTACCGCGCTACTGCGCATGCTCCACTCGTCGTCCACGTGAAGTTCAGGACGTTAAAACGACAGGTTTGCCGTCCTGAGCAAACGTGAGTATGTATTTATGTGTTTACGCATTGTTTGAGGAAGAAAATTTGGTTTGTCGTTGTGGAATTTGCTTGTCAGCGAAAGTAGAAAATTAAATGAATTTAGATATTGAAAAATGACTCTGTTTTATTTTCTTCTGGTTGTTGCTATCTACAAGTAGGCTTTCGCTTATGTTTTTAGGATAGAATTTTATACCGTGAAGGTCGTTTTAGATTATATCGGGCCGAAAATTTGGCATCATATATCTCTTCGAGTAAAAAAAGGCCTGTTATATTCTTCGTATGGGAAATTGAGATTCTACCTAGCATTTGCATACATTCAGAGATCACATGAGAGCAAGTCACGTGACTTCGAGCTCAGTGCGAGTTTCGATTTCGGGCTAGTCGCTTCGTATGTGAACGGCTCCGTATTATTTTTCTGGGCTCGTTACTTATCAAGGCTGACAGAGCGAAAGATCTTGATGAACGACAACAAATCTGAGGAAGAACTGTTAGACCACCAGGAGGACGAGCAGCTCTCTGATCTCGACGACAAAAACAGTTCTGACCTTCAAGATGGCGCTGGCTCTCCACGCGGCTCAAACAACAACCAAACACCCGCATCCCCACAAGAAATCAGCCTTCTGACCAGCGCAATTCAACTGTTAACCAAAAGTCTACCAGGACCTCTTAATTCTTCTCTGGTAGAGGAGAAACGACATGAAAAAGGAAAAGGGAAACGGCCAGCAAGTTCGGCCGCAGATGCTGTTCCCGCCAAAAAATCGAGAGCCAACGACGACAAAGAGAGCGAGGCCAAAAACTCCATGAGTGCCTCAGCAGACTCAAATGATGGCCAAGCTCTTTACGACTCTGTCCTCAACAGCAAAGATGACGAGTCAGAGCACGAAACCACTCGTAGTGGTGACGAGGGTGAATTTCTCTTTGAGCTCGTGAAAGAGTACGAGTCCGACGATACTGTCGGAGATAACCTCAAAAGTGAACAACTAGCCAAGCTAGTAAATAAAATGTTTCGCTGCAAATTGAGCGAGAAAAATCTCAAAGATCGCCTTGATAGGCAAGAGAGGCCTGCAAACTGCGAGGCTGCTAAACCTCTGAAGGTTAATCCAGGCATTTGGCGAAGATTGAGCGAGTTCACCAAAAAAAGGGATCTACAATTTTACAAAATTCAGCAAGCTCTAATCAAAGCTCTAATCAAAGCTCTAATCAATAAGTAAGTACTCATACTTAACTATAAGAAATATGGTACTTTAGTCGCACGGGAACCTAATGCATTAGAATTCGTCACGAATCCTGAACGCTGTCAGCCCGGAGCTTTTTCCTTTTTAGTGTAAACAGCAACCAAGTAACTGTTATTTCTTTCCGACATCGACTGAAAATCCATCCCGGCATTGTTTGAGATAAATACACAACTGTACAGAATTATGGCATTTGAAAAGCGAATTTAGACTTTTCGCGTAAACATCTGATGAATCCGGTGAGATTCATGAATCCCGGCAACTTTTGCTCTGACCTAAACGTAGTCTAGAAGTAACTTGGCTTAGTACAAAAAACACCATTTAATTTCTCTTCGCCTGGGACGAGTTGTTCAAACCGAAGTTTTGACTAAACTGCTAAATAACACAACAACCCACAGGTTTTAATGGATCTTAACCCAGGATTAGTGCTTCCATTGTTTACTGTTAATCGCCTGATGATTACCTAACACAAATACCAAAAGAGTCACGGGGTAGTTACACGTTAGTGTTCTTAGGGGTGAGAACCCTTTTTCTTTTGTCAATCTGGTTCTTCACATAATACTTTACTGCCGTCCAGTCTCTGCGCTCAAGGATGCCACCGGCTTTGAAAAGACATTTCTCACAATCAACTTTTCCTGGAACGCGTCCTTGCCTTATCCAGTGGGAGAGATACTTAAACACTGCTTCCTTTTCCTCTACCGACCAATGTGTTCGCGCAGTGGGTTCTGTAAAAAGAAAGGCACGTTAAGCCTGGTTTTCACTAGCGACGCGAGCACAAGCGCAAGCATAAGCGCAAGCACGAGAGCGCTTATTTCACCGTGAAAACGGGCTCGACACGAGCATAAGCACAAGCGCAAACACAAGCGCAAGGAGCAAAATTGTTCCTTTTCCTTGTGCCTGCGCTTTAGCTTGCGTTCTCTGCTTGTGCTTGCATCACTGTTGGTTTTCACTTGATATGAATACTTGCGCTTATGCTTGCGCTTGTGCTTGCGTCGCTAGTGAAAACCAGGCTTTATCATATGACCAGTACGGCACCGCGCGCGCTTTCATTGCAAAACTATTAAGAAAATCCCCGTATGAGGGCCGTACGTTAGGTCGGGCAGGACGGGATAATATTTTCCCGTCCTGCCCGACCTAACTCAGTCAATAAGTACATATTACTACTGTACTATGCTTTATGGGGAAAAATCTTGCTAGGAATTTGTCGCTTTGGGCAGAACGTCCTTAAGAGCAAATTTCTGATCTTGTTGTTTGTTATTGTGAAGTTACAACAATTTCAAATATCTTGAAAAAGCCATGGAAGAAAAATGAAGTGATAATCAATTTACTTGCAGAGGGACAGCGCATCAGCTAAACAGTTATCTAACATACGGCCCCCGATCGATAACCAGGTCGAATTGGAATTTGGAAATGTTGATTTTTGATGACAGGGAAAAACCGAACTTGCTGGAGAAGTCAGAGCAGATTAGGGAACCAAAAGAAACTCAACCCACATATGGCATCGAGACCGGGAATCGAACCCAGCCTACATTAGTGGAAAGCGAGTGCTCTTTCCACTGCGTCAACTGAACCTGACCCCCTAGAGATGGTCAATATACATAACACATAAAAGAAAGACTAGTGCTTGTTCAGTGCTATTGATGACGAAGGTAAGATACAAATATATGTAACTGTGTTCTCTCCTTAAATCGACAAAACCTATTAGGTATTTTCTTGAGTTAGCACTCTTATTAACTTATCAATAGCTTACTCTTAGTCTTCACCCTAGCTGCATTCTCCTTAGTCTGACTGTAAGTTGTCTTTCTGAGAACGGCCACATTTTGTCTTCTTTCTCTCTATGTTCATGAAGAATAACATGTTATTACTAATGTTTGTGCACAATATAAGGTACTGTTACCACTCTATTGAATTAGGTCGTGATATACTGGTATTAACCATTTTCAACCAGGACGGTTTTAGATGAAACGGTTGAAATTTCCCAACTGAGCACTGTTCCAACCGTTTTCGGTTGAAACGCGGTAACTGCTAAGAATAGTCAATTCCAGACTACGTGAGTATTGCCCGCGCTCGACTGTAAAAGAGCCAGCGAAGACGAGAATTTAACGGGTGTAGCGTTGCAGTTTGGTCTTCCGTGGCAGATATGTCTTCTTACCTCGTGACCAATGATAAGCATTTTTTTTCTACGAACCTAACCCTCAGTAACCCTAACTTCTAAAAGGTTGTTCTTACGGAAATACGTACTTGAGGCGATTTGATGATGCCCATCATCAGCAATGCTGTCGTTGTCATCATCATCATCATCATCATCATCATAGTCGTCATCATCTAGCTCCCAATCTTTGTCTGAAAATTCTGGATCAGAGTCGGCTGAAAATGTATTTCGCATGTCTAAGACTTATCATATCATCGATGATGTCTTACAACTATATATACGTTCATATAAGTTAATTTGTCCTAAACGTCGAAGAGTTAATCCTATGACTATCTGTAGTTGCTAATTATCGTTATCATTTTCTTTTTTTCCTATATCTTAATTTTTTTAATGGGTACTTTGGGTTAGGTTTTCTATTTCTTTCTCATCCGGGGTTGGGTTTGGGTGTTAATATTATATAGGGGACCTAGAGTCCTATTGTATTATCACCTGCCCTCGGGCGAATCACAAACTATTCCCTTGATAATATAAAAAAAAACCCTTTATTTGTTCAGCCTCTCGTTTACAAGGCAGCTGAGGGAAACCTGACCAGCCGGGGTGGCGTTTTGCCGTGTAAACACTTGAAGGTGGGGTAACCTAAGTGATACTAAGAAGCCACAGCACTGAAAAGTTGAACTAGGAGTAGCTAGTGAGAGTAGAAGAGCATTAACCGCCAAAATGCGTCCTTCACCTACCATTTTTCGTGTTTACGTTCTTACCACGCAGTAACCTTGAGAAAGGTCATCCCAGGACCCCGGGGTGGCAAGATTGTGTGTAAACGCGAGCTATTTTTCGACCCCACCTAGGCGGGTTACCCCATCTACCAGGTTACCCCACCTCCATGTAAACAGGCCCTATGACATTTAGTTCACAATCTCACTTTTTATCAGTTTTTTTTAAAGTCCTTTTTTCTTAACACAAAACCGAGCTTAAAGACGGATAGGTCTTTCCTGTGTTTGATGTCACAATCTGCTTTGCACTTTAAATATTCCTTGAAAACAGGTATGCAAAGCAGATAGTGACGTCAAACCACGGAATAGACTAGCTCCGTTGTGCCAAAAGATTGTCGTTTCTTCGCGACTTTTTTGGGCCATTTGAAATCGGAGTTTTAGCAAATAAAAAATAAACGACATTTAGCTCCGAAAAAAAAATTTTTTTCAAGTGAAAAAATTCGGGGGGAGGGGGGGGATCGTTACGCGGGCACTTTAAATCAAACTAAAATAAAGTAAACCCCCCTGTGGAATCTGTATTGTAATGTTTTAGGCGCTTTTATGAGATTAAATCTTAACTCATCTCATTTTTATTACGGAAACGCTGTAAATCAATGCAATACCACTGTCATGGTTGCAAAATAGTTCTGTACTTACCTGCCAAATTTGACGAACAAGTTTCGTCTTCGGAAGAAGAACTCCAAAGTAGCTTTTTCCTTTTAACACTTTGCCTTTTGTTGCCTAAAATTATAAAGGAATCAATATTGGTCATCACCATAATGACAAAAATCGCTCCTTGAATGACACTCTACTCAAAAAATAAGTAAGTACAATCCGTTTTTATCCATACCTAATGAGGTTTCCTTTATTTGATTTGTCTGTTTAGGTAATCGGCCAAGCACAGCAGGAGAGAGTGCATTTGCTGCACCATTGACGTGGTCACTTTCGGTCCCACTTGTACTGTCCGACACATAGTCCTAACAACAAAATTCTACATAACTATCGTATTTTAATGCATCAACAAACATACCATATTCAACTAGTTGCTTGTTTACTGGCTGAAAGAGTACCAGGTCAGTTCTTTGATTTGTTGGCTGCAGGTCAGGTGCACAAGTCAAAATACGGTTAACTGGAAGAGCTGATTAACAGCGACATGAATGAAAATGCCCGGTTTAGTTTACTATTTCGGCTTTTAAAATTTGACCGAAAGTCATAAAAATCACAAACAAAAAGATTGGTATGCACTTTCCACTAACGCTTTTAATTTGTTTCACGAAAATCCTTGGTTTTCACGTAACGTCATGAAAAACAAAAGTTAAAAAGGTGAACGAGATTTTCACGCTTCTATCTTAATCACGTCAAAAGCGTTCCAAAGGATACACCTGCTTTCAATTTCAGCTCCGTGATGCGCTTGGTTTTTTAAACTAGAGCAGTTAAAATTTCACTGGGACTGGCAGACACCTGAAAACATCGATCCACCTTGTGTTTGCGAGCCCTTAAGGGCTAATAAAACAAGGGCTCCAATAATGATTGGCGTAGCTCTATAATTTTGCGTGGTACTTTTTGTCGAATAACTCATCAACGGTATATCCAAAGCACAGAGAAACTGACATATTGTTCAACAATTACTCCTCTGTATTATGTTTATTTCTAGACTTTTAATATATTTGAAGGTTGGTGGTGTAATGATCTTGTGGCCCAGTAGTATACGCACCAGATGTAAAGAAGAAATTTCAAAAAAATGTTGAAAAGAACCGAAAAAAATTAGTCGGGAAAAAAATTGACTGACAATGAAACTTTGTGCATGCGCAGAAACATCGGCCAGCATAATAACCGTCCTTTTCAGTCAGCCCGACCATGACTTAATCTGCAAATTATCACACACACTCTGTACCTCTTTAGTCCCATATTTTCTTGGAACTTGGATCTTGAAATCCACGTTAAAACCTTTTTGCAAAGTACATAATGTACAAATTATTAAAACAAAATAAGCAGGGTTGTTTTTTTTAAATAAACATTTTGTTGCACGTTGGCTAGCTTTTATTGGTTTAACACATTATTTACTACGGAGGACCGAGGATCTTAGTAAACCTACAGAAGCCCATCGTGTAAGGAGGCTTACTTCCATTGGGCATGTGGGGAGAAAGCAAGGCATGTGTTGCTATGGGAAACCAGGCAAGGAAAAGGACTGAAGGAGGACCAATTAAAGAAGGACACTGGAAAGAACGAAGAGAAGCGGTCAGATTCTAATGACCCTTGCATGTTGTAACACACTCCCAAGGAAAAGTTCTAAGTTTCTTTCTAATACATGATAATGATGACGAGGATGACGATCGGGCTGATGCATTATCTTAGAGCACAGCACCACACCCAGCTGTATATGTAATTAGCTGGAAGTCATAGCTACGTCAAATTTATACTGATTATGCATCATCTAGGTGTAAGTATAACAAGTAACCAAAAACAAAAATATTTAACCTACCATGCAGCAGGTGCTGCTGGGAATCAACTGAAACCTCAGGTGTAGAGACTGATTTATGGCTATTTCCTTCAATTAAAGTGTCTGCATCCTCTGATCTGTTTATTGAGTTAACAGATTTCCTTTAAGGCTACTTATCTTTCTAAAAGTAAATTCCTACTGTCAAAGCCTTAATATTATCTTAATGTTATTGCCATTATTTCTTGAGACATTTCCAGTCTGAACGTTGGAATGTCATCGTACAAAGACAGCACAGAGTTTAGTAGGGCACGTAAACATGAACATGTGAAAAATATATTTGTTGAACAAATCGCAGACAAATCCTTTACATAAGTTTAATCTGTTACACGTATATTTGCGGACGGTACAGCTGTAATTACAAAATAAATAATGACATTAAAATAAACGACAAGAACGAAAGAAATACCGAATACAGATAAAGCGACTTGTAATAAAAACAGGAAAACAAAACAAAGAAAAAACGAAACTTACATATTTTTGGGCATCTAATCCTACGCTCAAAATCGACAGGTCAAAAAGGCGAACAAATAGGTCAAAAGGCGAACAAACGGTAAAGCCTTCCACGCGCAAAACTTTCAACCGCCGAAGCCCAGAGCACATGTTCTTCAGATCATGTGACCCTCACCAAAGGGGGGTTAGGTGGGGAGCGCGGGACGACAAACTGTCCCTTACAATATGTAACCACATTCTTTTTTCTTAGAATTTGGGAAGGCAGTAAATTTTAATAATGGCGTCAAGGTCTTTACAATTTTATGGATAGCTTCTATGCCACTTAAAATATTTTTAAGTAACTTCTTTCCTGAATTGACCCAGCTTTAATTTCGTACTGATGTTCTCAACAGTTCATACCTGACTGAACGATAAGCCCTTGCCAGAGCCGATGCAGTCTACAAACTGTATGGATCAAGGGAAAAAGAAACAATAGTCTGCTATACATTTACTTATGCTATAGTAGGTCAGAGATATGTCCAGAAATGCACGCATTGGCGAAAATGGCAGAAATGGCGCTTAATTCACCAAAATCGCCAAACTGTAAACAAAAATTCAAATGAGATGGCAAAGGGGCCCTTTGGAAAGTGGAGATTTTGGCAAAAATGGCGTATTTTGCGAAAATGGCAGAAATGGCGCTTAATCGCCAAACTGTAAACAAAAATTCAAATGAGATGGCAAAGTGGCCCTTTGGTAAGTGGCGTATTTGCCAAAAATGGCAGAAATGGCGCTTAAAATCGCCAAACTGTAAACAACAATTCAAATGAGATGGCAAAGGGGCCCTTTGGATTGTGGCGATTTTGGCGAAAATCGCGTATTTGGCGAAAATGGCAGAATTGGTGCTTAATCGCCAGAATTGCCAAACTGTAAAGAAAAATTCAAATGAGATGGCAAAGGGCCCTTTGGAAAGTGGGGATTTTGGTGAAAATGGCGTGCACTAATTCTGCATCTTTTCATCAACCATGTATAAAAAAATTATAGTGTGCATGTTGGCCTCGTTCTTAAAACGTGTTTTGGCAAAATGGCAGTTACTCGATGAAATACCTAATTTGTAAAGACAAATTGAAATGACATGACAAAGGGTCCCTTTTGAAATGGCTATTAATTGGCAAATAGTGAACCACATATTAATATAAAAATGTTTCCAGTAGTATAATAGTATACTGATAATGACAACGCCACTGTAACTTAAGTGTCATTAATCTGTTTTTAATGCTAAATAATTTCTTGCTCAATTCAAATCGAATGGCCAACGAGTTGTATTCGATGATGATCAGTAGATGTTCATCTTCGTAATGTTCATGGCAACTTTCTTACCAAAAAATCCAAGATAGGTATCCTTAATTTTCCAGGCTTGTAGGCATTGTTTGAATAGCGACAGTTCAACATTATATGTTATGAGGAATCCAGGTTGGTTCTTGGCTATGCTGACGCATTGAGATAATTGACCTTCTGAGCGTCAGGTTTCGCGTGTAGTGTCACGTGACTTGCGATGTAGTTCGGACATTGGTTTCACCCACGTGTACGAACTTCTAGTCGCTATTTCAAGTTTCCGTTGACATAGCCGGTTTTTCGCATGACCTATAGTCTTTAAAATTCGAATATCGAATAGAACATCCGTTCTTCCCACCTACTGTACGTGGTCGGGCCACGAGTCGCATATTTTGGCGAAAAAACAACCGAAAGTTCGATTCCGCCTATGTTAAGTAGGCAATAAACAAAATGGTTACGACAAAAAGATGTGCTTATGGTACTTGTAGACCCGGGGGGGTACTCGATATATCCCTGGGTGGTGAGGTGCGGCGCGGCCCCTCATACCCAGACCCTGTTTAAGACAAATATCGCTGATTTTCCAACCCTATTTAAGACAGAATTCCGATTTTTGATACCCTGTTTAAGACATTATCAATGCCAAAGTCAACGGAAGTCAATATTAATTAACAAGAGCTTGTTGCTGTTTATCTTCCGAGAAAAGATATCCAGTTTAAGACAAAAACTGATAAATCGCCACCCTGATTAAGACAAAAAATGATAAATTCGATACCCTGTTTAAGACAAAAATCCCGAAAAACATACCCTGGCTGGC
>BLFK01000731.1:525985-538485 GCA_014634185.1 Astreopora myriophthalma
GGATAGTTGACTCCTGGAATCTTTTGCCCTACGATACTCGTAAGGCAGTAATGTAAATATTTTTAAGCGGGGAGTTATGAAGTTTTTATCGCACAATACATTAAATTAGTTATCCATTGATTTTCAGTTACTGTATTTTCGTATTTGTATTAGTATATATTCATTGGTGATCTGTTTTTTTTTATGGGGTCCTGGACTCCTTTACGGATTATCCATATGGCTATTTATATTATTCTTATTAGTATTTATTACCTTTGATGCCATTAAATTGTAAAAAATAAAATAAATAAAATGTCTATGCTCTTTCGATATTCGGAGATATTTAACAGCTTGTTGAGAGATTGATAATGCTAAGTTTATAGAAGGAAAAAAAATGTGAACAAAGATCGCCCTACAGCGAGATCGAAGGTCCTTTTGAGGGTCTCCCAGGGGGTTTGGGGAACAAGGCCAATTTGAACTGGGGAACAGGGGAACGAGGGAACAAAGACAAAATATCTCAGGGAACGAGGAAGCATAAATCTCAGGGAACAAGGGAGCATTTTAGGGAATAAAAAACCTGGGAACAAGCCCGGAATTAATTTTGGAACCAAATTTTTAAAGGCAAAAAGGGAATCAGCACACCCGCCACCCCTCTGGGAGGAGATCCTACCTCTTGAAAGCCTCTTTTTCATGCCTTAGGTCCAAGTCTTTACCGCGCGTCCGCCATCACGACGAACACGACGCAACGACGACTAAGCACAGATCTCTTCGTATGCGTGAGTGCCAGTAAAGCGTACAGTCGAGTCGCCATAGTAAATCTCGAATTGTGGAATAGTGAAATAGTAGCTTTGCTGAAGTCATGGCATTTCTTTGGAATTCCAAGGCCGGCGGATTTCTTTTCGTGCGTTTTCAGAGAAACAGCACATGCATCGCAAAAAAAGATCCCACATTCTGTTCATCGTTGGCTTCACTGACCTCATCTAGAAATCTACGTAAAGAAAAGGTCAAATCTCTCGATGATATTCCAGGACCCATCAGCATGCCTCTGATAGGAACGGCTTGGCCAATTTTGGTTGAGGTTGGACGCGAGCGACTTGGAAAGCGACTGCTGGCTTTGCAACAACAAGATGTAATCAAATACGGTAAAATACACCGACATCGATTTGCGGGGTTAAACATGATTATGTTAGCTGACCCCATGGATGCCGCCAAAGTTCTGCGCGCAGAGCCGAAGTATCCACAACGACTTCGACTGCCTGTTATCGATTACTATCGTGAGAAACGAGGAAAGATTCCCGGTGTATTCTTTGCTGATGGCCCTGAGTGGCACAGGCATCGGAGTGTGCTGAGCAAACGTATGCTTCGACCGAAAGAAGTATGGGATTACGCAAGTGAATTCAATCAAGTTATAACTGACTTTATTCACAGGCTTAGAACCATTCGGGAGCCCAGCGGCTCATATAGGGCCATGGAGGTCTGTGGACTGCATAACGAGCTCTTCAAATGGTCGTTCGAGTCTGTAGCATTTATGCTGTTTGACAGAAGATTTGGTTGCCTGGGGACGCAAGTGAACAGAGAAGCCGATACATTCATCAGGGCTGTCGGGGACTTTCTCGGCAATATAGTCAGCGTGGCCTTTGTACCCCTCTGGTTTTACAAGATTTACGAGACAAAACAGTTCAAAAATGTTTTCAGCAATTTTGATACCATGTATGAGTACGCTGAATTGTTTATAGAGAGAAGGATTGATGAGCTCATGGCGAAGTCAAGCGAATCATCTGATGACAACAAAGCAGGTTTCTTCGAGTTTCTTCTTTCAAGTGGAAAGCTCACCAAAGATGACCTAATTGCAAGCGTGATCGATGTTCTGTTCGGCGGAGTGGACACAACTTCCAATACAATGCAGTGGGTCTTATATATGATGGCAAAGAACCCAGAGAAACAAGAAGTCTTACGACAAGAAGTTTTCTCTGTATTGGGAAATGAAACTATCGCCACGCCATCTACCTTAGCAGAAATGCCTTACCTCAAAGCCTGGCTACGGGAAACCCTGCGAATGTATCCTCTTTTTTCAGGCTTGTCGCGAATTTTATCAAGTGATATCATTCTTAGAGGTTATCATATCCCCGCCGGTGTACAAATCAACTTTCTATCACATTGCATGAGTTGCGATGAGAGTATTTTCCCGGATGCTAAGACATTTAAGCCAGAGAGATGGCTGCGTGACATAAAACAGTTCAATGATACCGAAGATGTATTCGCCTCCATGCCTTTTGGCTTTGGAAAACGGATGTGCCTTGGTCGACGAATCGCTGAATTGGAGCTTCATTTGCTCTTAGCAAGGATCGTCCAGGACTTTGAGATTCGTTATCCTCCGGGGGAAATTGTTGAGCCATTCGTGAGAGGACTAGTTATTCCAGACAGACCACTGCGAGTCCAGTTTTTAGACAGGAAAAAGGTGTGACAATGTTGCTTCATTTTCTCGAATCAACAAACATTTTTACTCTGGCTTCAAAATGAAGGCCATTGGTTGTATATTTCGGGCTAATATCATGGTAAAACTGAACCTGTGTTTCACGATTTAGTTGCACAGTTTTTCGCTGTGAATGACTGTCATAGGTAAGATAGATGCAAAACAGCTTCAAAAACATTCCACAAAAAGCGTGTCCCTCTGGAGTCTGAACAATGGTTCAAACTGTGAGAGGAAATTATTAGCATAGAAGAAAAACAAGCTATGCCTTATTAGTATTGTTTATAAAAGAGTACTAACCAGGATTGTTCTATCGGGTATAAAGCTCATACACGTGACGTTTTATCGGTGACTTGATAGGCTGTTAGGCTCATGTTTTGAAAAGGACTGATACATACTTACTTTTTGGTGACCAGGGACCGGTTGCATAAACGTCGTACGCCCTATACTAAGTGAATACGTCGGACGTTAACTCAAGCGTAAATTGTACTTCATCTGCACCAGTTTGGCCTTTGCTTAACGTTCAACGTTGCCCAGGACTAAAACCTACGCCTCATAGGGGGTAGGCGTAAGCGAGGTGTAGTATGCTCATAGCTCTCATTTTAATATTTCCAAAATGTCGCATATGAGCACGGTTTCCTTTTCAGCTTCGACTGAGCCATGTTATTTGAAACTGGCCGAATGATTAGTTTTACAGTATGCAAAGTAGACGTTCACGCTTATATGCAACCGACTTTGCACGTCAACGTCAGGTGATATTAGTACCTTCCAACGTCAAGCTGGTGCAAGAGACGTCAACGCCTAGCTAACGACGGACATACATTTGACGTCAGTCGGGACTAAGAACGTCGGGCGTACGGGAAACGTCGGGTGTAAGTCCCGGTCGTACGACCATCTCTTAAACGACAGATAGAACTTGTTGTATGAGATAGAATCCATTCTATCTCGTACAACAAGTTGTATCTGTCGTTTCTGTCGTATTGAGCGGTTGCACGGGAGGTTTCCATATAGTTGTATCTGTCGTATGAATTGTTTTCGTATACGACAGATACAACGATATGGAAACCAGGCTTTATGCAACCGGTCCCTGGAGGCTTTCCAAGTTCTGTGTTGGTAAGTGAGGCCCGGTTTAAATACTTGAAAAATTCAAGTGACTCCAACGGGATTCGAACCCACGATGCCGGTGCAGTGCTCTTACCAACTGAGCTATGAAGCCACACAGTTATTATTATGAAGTGCGGGTTACAAATGCACTTCATAATCATTTCTTTCATTCATCATTCCTTTCACGGGAAAACACGTATGAACCCAACAATGTTCAAGGGCTATTCTCCAGGAATTTGTTATATTAGTATTCTAGGGCCTGGAGAATGGATCTTGTTACACGGAGAAACACTGGATGATTTGAACGATTCGACTCAAGGGCCCTAATTTAGGAATTTGTTATGATTGTTGTTGCGTTGTTAGTGGGTTCAGGTTCTGCTTTAGTTCGTGATTTTCTATGGATTAATTCACTATTCTGTTTGTCTTTCGTTTTTGTTTTATATTAGCTAATCAATACACTTAGGAATTTTTTACATTTGTAATGATTTTTAATTAGGTAGTAAACAATGCGAGAATACTGTTAGTTATATTGTTTCATTTTCTATTATTTTTGTTCTTTTGTGTTTGTTAACTTGTGACGTAATTCCTCTAGAATTTTCTACACTTTTGATGCAGACAACATACAATGTAAACATATATAAAGGAATCTTAAGTCATTATTCACTGTACCTGGTGAAGGTCGTACGACCGAAACGTTTTCCATTACTTTAATTTGTTTTGGGTTTTTTTAAGTCATCAGAATTTGTCCGTCCATTGGCCTCTTTAAACTATTTTACAATTTTTACATGCCTTGGTTTTAGCGTATATTAAAAGAAATCGGAAGCGCGTGTATTTAGGCTTGACAAATCATCACTTCAGTTGATCATTATACAAGAAGAATATTGAAGTCGTTATTCTTTTCATCGGAAATCAAATAGGTTTGTGTTTCCGATAGTGATGTTGCGTGATATTGGCTGTGGTCACACTCATTTCTTTTTTTAATATAGTAAAGCACAGTTAACCATAGTTAATGTTAAGTTTGTCATCTATTTTCCTTTCATTCCTAGTATTTCTTTCATTCCCACACAACCTTTAGACTCGCCTCTGCCCATTTCACCGGTCAAGTGCTATTTGACCTTTAGTCAGTATAAGGTCTAGTTTTTCTGTTAAGCCCAGTCAGTTGCACGTTGACCGTCCTACAAGTAAGTCTTGAAGCAAGAAAAGTTCAGCCTGAGCATTCACTGTATGGGGTAGATATTTGACTTCCTTTTGTTGTTTATGGTAGCTCCCTGTGGAATTAGTCCTGTGAGGAGCAACCGTTTCAGTATTGTTTTTTGTTTGTTTCTCGAGTGCATGCTTAATAGATTCGTATTATTTTATGTTGAAATCCACTAGGTACGTGCAAGCCGTAATGGCTTTAATTGTTTTTCATTTAAGTGCGCCTTTGTGTCGTAGTTAGGTATAGTTCAAGTTCATGTCTTGAATTTTCCTTTTCTTTAGTAGTTAACCTTACAAGATCTTACAGACGTATTTTATTTAACCCATGAAAAATCAAGTGCTCTGTACCACAAGCAACTCATTACACCTATTTTCAAACTTACGCGACCGGCGTTGCTCACAACTTGTTTCGCTGCCGTCAATCAAATATGAAAACGCCTTGCTCTTGCAAAACCCTAGCCTGCCGTGCAGACGTTTTTAATGTCGGCTCGTTCCTTCCCCAAGGAACGAGCCGACACTAAAATTGTCTGCACGGCAGGCTAGCAAAACCCTAGGCTCGATTACCAGCCGCTGTTTCGGGAAATGAGCCCGCGCTCACCCCCCGAAAAGACGGCTGGACTCGTGAACGAGACATTGTTGATTTCCACAAATCAGAAGCTTGCCTGTCCAGATCGAGCAGGCAGATCAGGCAGCTTAAATTATTTTTGCTCAGAATAAATTTCAAGATGGCAGATGCGGACGAATTGTTTAACTCGGCGTGTGATCGTGTTGTAGAACGTTTCAAAGTGGGAAACCTGAAAGATTTGCAATGGAAAGCATTACAAAAGCTAGTAAATGGTGAAGACGTGGTCGTAATTCAACCGACTGGATCAGGAAAGTCAATCATTTATCAGTCTGCGCCTATGGTTTTTGACATCGTCAAGAGGACAACTCTCGAGTCCATTGCTGTTGTAATCTCACCTCTTACTTCGCTAATGCAAGATCAAGTGGAATTTCTTAAGTCAATAGGAGTTACTGCCGAGTTTATTGGTGAAGATCAACAGGACGATGTGGCCAAAAAGGCCGTTGAACGGGGCGACTGCCAGATCGTGTTTGGATCACCGGAGTCATTTTTAAGTTCCAATCGATGGAGAAAGATTTTGTCTAGTACAGTGTACGAAGAGAGATTGTGCCTCATTGCTGTAGATGAAGCGCACTGTATTTCGCATTGGTGATTTGTGACTTGGGCACATACAAGTGTAAGCTTATAGAGATCATGGATCACGAGGCTCGCTTTTCGCAATATTTAGTTCACGTATTGGGTTTAACTAACACATATGTGAGAAATGTTATAAATAACATGTATTTCCCATAGAGCATATATTTATGTCCCTAAGCCTCCAGTAACGTCATTCACTTGCTAGGCCAGGAAAGCTTACCATTGAAATGGGTCTTAAGTCTCCTCCTTCGGAGCTGTGTCCCACTTTTTGGGAACACATGTAGCTTTCACGTTACTCAGCTTCCATTCATTTCAATTTTGAAGTGAAATTAATTTGAGAGAGCAGCGGAAATCGAGCCTAGCAAAACCCTTTCCTTGTAAATTCTGAAACAAAACAAAGTTGTCTTTTCTTCTGTAATATTCAAACGGTTGAAACTTTAATATCATTTTGGGCTTTTTTGAATAAAAGCAAATCGTCCGAAGTTTGATTGACGGCAGCCAAAACACAAGAAATACATTTCAAGTGCCAACGACACAGGTAATTTTGATAATAGGTGTACTTTCTTTTAATCTCTTTCATCTATGTGAAAACACTCATTTTCCTTTCTTGAATAAAATCACGACTACTTTCTCATAACAAGTATAGCAACAACACATAACTACTTGTCACAGAGCTATAGCCCACTTTTTCCCTTTTCTTCCACATTTATCTCTTATACTTTCCCATTTTACCCCAATCAGTACCATAACTTTTTCTCAACCAATTCACTTCTTTAAGTTCATCCTGGACCCCTAATTTTTCAGATTGTTCCATGATCCTTATGTACCAATTCACATAGTTTCAGTATTTAGTACACTATCTATATCATATATAGGATATCTTGTGCAGCGTCTCACTTTCTCTTAGAAACTACTAGTTTTATGTTGAAGTCCACTAGGTACTTGTAAGCCGTAATGGTTTTACTGAATTGTTTTTCATTTAAGTGCACCCTTGTATTGTAATTAGGCATAGTTCCGCTAGCATTCCTAAGTTGTTTTTATTTCATTAAGAAATGTTTGAGGTAATATATCAAACACGAAGAAGAGTGTTTCATCAGATATCCAAACACCGAGAAGCGAGTTGAAAAACGAGGCCGAAGGCCGAGTTTTTTAACCGAATTCGAGGTGTTTGGATAGAGGATGAAACACTCTTTTGAGTGTTCGATATTGCTTCTCAAAGGAATCAGTATTTTAAGAGAAATTTGAGTTAAAAATTTCCAAAATTTTATGCTAATTAAGATCACATATCCAAACTTCTTCACGGTAGTGATTTCTTTTGTTTGGGGCTCATGAATTATTAATGAGTTTGAGAAGGTAATCTGCTGCAACTATTGATAGAAGCCTCCTTTTCTCAGCTGAATAAGTGGTAAGCCTACCCAAGCTCTGAGCTGCTTCAGTCCGTGTTCGGAAACCTCGAGGTGTTTTACCATGAAAAGCAATATGGCTGTGGGACATCGTCCCAGAAATCTTGACAGCCTGTTCAAGTTTTTGTGCTTTCTTCCGAATTAGAACAGTTGTCTCTTTTCTCTTGCACTCTTGGTAGTCCTTCACAAGAGATGCAAGAAATGTCCCAGCTGCCTTACGATCTGCCTTCTTTGATGCATTACCAAAGGTGCTTGACCACTTTTTTTATGACAGTAGGTCATCAGCAAGACCATAAAGTGCCACAGAATCACCATGGACATATATGCGCAGCAAATCTTGAAATTTGTCTATGATTTCAGTCCTTAGTTCACTTCTCTTGCGACTGTCATAGCACTGATATGGGCGAAATGGTGGCAGAGGGCCAACCATTGGCCTGGTCAGTCACAGAATTAGGAAGAGAAGCATTCAAAACAATTCCATGCTGAACATGCCACAGTACTTGAATTATCACTGTGTTGCTCAGTTTGGGTTGATGCATCTTGTAACAGAGATGAAAAGGGAACATCTGGAATTTCAACATTAACCTCAGAGTGTGTTGCAACAGATCCTTCTTGTTCTCGCTTCAACTTTTCTTGCAACCCAGCAGATAGTGTTTTCTGGTTTTACAACAAAAAAAGTATTGAATATGAACCTCTCGTCTAAACAACGGATCGTAATTGACAAGTTACGTAAGTTGTAGTCGGAAAACAAACTAGCAATCCATGAATGATTGAAAAGTACGTACCATACATTGTATTTACCACGTGTAGACGACTAATTATCACATGTAATACATAGATTTAGCCAAGCCTAAAAGCGGGGCTCCCGTTTAGTACTTTCATTTCCCTTTAAACTGTAAAAGCATTCTAAAATATTGCGAAGGAATTCACAAACGTTTTTCACTATAGTTTAGTGTCGAGGTCGATTAACAATTTTGTCTGTTTTCCACAGCACGGGAGTCTTTCCGCTTCTCGGCGTTCTTCGCTACAATTTTCTCTGCTTTCCACAGCACGGAGTCTTTCCGCTTCTCGGCGTTCTTCGCTACAATTTTGGCTGTTTTCCACAGCACGGAGTCTTTCCGCTTCTCGGCGTTCTTCGTTAACATTTTGTCTGTTTTCTGGAGCCCGGACTCTTTCTGCTTGTCGGCGTTCTTCGCTATAATTTCGTCTCCTTTCTCTTTCCCGAGCGCGCCTTCTTTGGCGATCTTCTTTTCGCTCATTCTTCCCCAGTTAATTCTTGCTCTCTGCCGCTCTGTTTCCCGTTGCTCTTCACCCGAACCCTGTGTTCTGCAAATTATATTTTCCCTGCTATTGTTTGTTGACATAGCAATAGAAATTGTTTCGTTAATCCTTTAGTAAAACTCTAACAGTGTAGAGTAATAATATTGTCTCAAAAGGACAATGAACTGAAAATTTCTTTTTCAGTCGTCAGCCCAATTTCCCGCCAAAAATACGCGGGCTATCAGAACTCGAGACTTGAGCCCGCGATCTAGTGAAACAATTACTGGTCAGCGGACAGCCTCCAAATAAATCACGTCACCTCGATGAGTTCACACATGAGCCCACAATATGGTCATGTGATACTGGTCAGTGGCTATCCCGTTTTGACAGCTGTCAATTGACCATGTGAATGTCCAATATAAAAGATGTGGATTTCCTAAGACACGCCTGAGATACCCTTCCCTTCCTTTTGATAGTCTCCCCTACCCTAACCGTACAATCTGTAGACGCGTAAGTACGTACGTACGTACCACGCTTTGTCAGTCACGTGACAACCAAACGAAAAGAGGTTGACCATATTCCATGAGTATGGGGCTCTGTCCCACGCGCGCTTCGCGCGCGTGGGAGCCCCGCTATGAAGCGCGCGTGGGAGCCCCGCTAAAATTGCGTTCATAACTGCGGGGATCATAGCTTCAATTGATTTCATATCCGCAGCAGCTCAATTAGAGAAGTCAGTGGGTTAGAAAGTGTCCAGACGCCTAATAGTAGATGTGCCAAATAAATATTATGGCATATGCTCGGGATTTCAAGGCTTGTGGATTGTTCGTGCGTCGCTGGCGAAACATCGGCAAATATCACGGCACAACCTTTCTTTCGCCTTCGACATTAACATCCTCTAGTCAAGATCAAAACTTCAAACCTTTTGCTGAAGTTCCGGGACCAGTCAGCTTTCCTCTGATAGGAACGACTTGGACATTCCTTGTCGGAGCAAGGAGCGAGCGGTTTGGAAAACGACTGCTACCTTTGCAGCAAAAGCATGTTCAAAAATATGGTCACATACACAAACATCGACTTGGTGGTAGGTACATAGTTCATTTAGCCGATCCCTCGGATGTCGCGAAAGTTCTTCGCACTGAGTCGAAGTTTCCACAACGAGTTCGAATCCCCATTCTCGATTACTATCTAGAGAAACAAAACAGGGTTCCCGGTGTCTTCTTTAGTGATGGCCCCGAGTGGTACAGGCATCGAAGTGTGCTGAACAAACGCATGCTTCGACCCAATCAAGTCGCCGATTATGCAGCTGCATTCAACGAAATTATAACTGACTTTATTCAAAGACTGAGAACCGTTCGAGAGCCCAGCGGTTCAGACAAAGTGAACGAGGTCTGTGGACTTGATAACGAGCTTTTCAAATGGTCGTTCGAGTCAGTGGCATTGATCTTGTTTGACAAAAGATTTGGATGCCTCGAGCCACAAGTAAACGAGGAGGCTCAAACATTCATCAATGCCGTCGGAGAATTTCTCGGAAGTATTGCCAGTGTAAGCCTTTTTCCTCTCTGGTTTCTTAAGATTTACAAGACTGAGCAGTTGAAAAAGTTTTACCGTGGTCTTGACAAAATGTACCAGTATGCCGAATTGTTTATAGAAAGGCGACTTAATGAGATTGATGTGAAATCAAGCGAATCATCCAAGTCCGATAATTCGACAGGTTTCTTTGAGTTTCTTCTATCAAGTGGAAAAATCAACAAAGATGACGTCCTTGCGAGCGTGATAGATGTTCTGTTTGCTGGAGTGGACACAACTTCCAACACGATGCAGTGGATCTTGTACATGATGGCAAAAAACCCAGAGAAACAAGACGTCCTGCGACAGGAAGTTCTGTCTGTTTTGGGAGATAAAGCGATTGCCACACCAACAACCCTAGCAAAAATGCCTTACATTAAAGCCTGGGTACGGGAAACTTTACGACTGTATCCTGCTGTAAGGGTATTATTCCGAGTTTTACCCGACGATGTAATTATCAGAGGTTTTCATATCCCTGCCGGCACACAAGTCAACATGTTACTATATTTCATGAGTCGGGACGAGAGCATTTTCCCAGATTCTGAGGAATTCAAACCAGACAGATGGCTGCGTGACAAGGCAGAAACCAGCAAGTTCAACGATGCCAGGGATGTGTTTTCTTCCTTGCCATTTGGCTTTGGAACACGGATGTGTCTTGGCCGCCGTATTGCTGAACTGGAGCTTTATCTGCTTTTGGCAAGGATCGTCCAGCACTTTGAGATCTGTTATCCTCCAGGCGAGATTGCTGAGCCATTTGCCAGGGGAGTGATCATTCCTGACAGACCACTACGAGTCCAATTCGTCGACAGACAAAAGAAATAGCGCTTCAGTGTAACATAAACTGAGGAATATATGGTTGATTCTAGGGAAACTCCTGCATGAGGGATTCCTCTTTCCACGGTCATTGAGCCAAAATCATTGGAGAGTCTTGGCTCAGCAAGTTATTTTGTAGCTTTTAACGCTTCCCAAAATATTTTGTGTTTTTCTAAAATAGCATTTTCTGCAAGAATTGCGCTCTTTATGAGGAAATGCGAGCACGTTTCTGTAAAAAAACAGCATTTTTGTTTTAACTTGGTAAAACTAGGACATGAGAGTCGGAATATTTAGCAAAAGAACACAGAAGAGAAGAGTTTTTGAGAACAAAACATTATTGCAAAATTTACGGATAAAGAAATAACTGCTGTAAAAGTATGCATAACCGTAGTGGTTTTAAAGGACTTCTAAATTGGCTGGGATTTTATTAATAATAATGGTCCTTTTTTCACTGCCATGAAAAAGAATTTCTGCAGCAGTTGGCTACAAAATCTGATGATTTCGGGTGGCTGCGAAATTTCTTCGGTATCCGACCATCTGCCATGCTGGCTGCAAAACGTATGTGGGATTGAGCCAAAATGATGACTGTAATAGTAATATCTTGCACGTTTTTCGGACATGCTCCACATTGCAGAAATATCCTTAGTTGATCTTTAAGCAGTGGCCGTGAAAACTCCATAGTTAAAACGTTTTATAAAACTTGAGGTTGCCTATTTACCGAGTTAGGATTTCGAGTTGGATTTCGAGTTGGATTTTCGAGTTGGATTTTCGAGTTGGATTTTCGAGTTGGATTTTCGATCTGGATTTTCGAGTTAGGATTTTCGAGTTAGGATTTTTTGGCGGGATTTTTTTGGCAGGTTTTACACAATGACTTTGTCAGTGGTGTTGCACATCGTCTCGAGGTCTTTTCAAGATGGAGAAGAACGAGGATTGCAGATCGGTAAGGGAACTAAAATGGCAGTATCATTTGCTAATATTTTCATCGCTGATATTGAAACAAAGCTAATACAACAAAGCGAGACCAAGCCAAAAGAATAGAGACGATGTATTGACGATATCTTCTCCCTCTAATAGTAATAATAATAATCTTTATTCTCTACAAGATAAAAATACATATCTTAAGTTACATAATAAAAGAATACGCAAGAAATATACAAACGATAATCTAAATATTACTAGGTATATCTATCAACAGAGTGCCAACGAGCAAAAATTGGTATTTTGCGGCGCATGAAAATTATGACTGTTCTCTAACAGTTGACAGTTTCTAGGTGTTCCTTGTTAGAAAGCATTATATCAGGGTTGTAGAGGATGTTATTAGTAAGAAACTTTCTTTTTTGAAATCTGAATCATTGACAACATGTTGAATACAAATTACACACTGATTCATTACTAAGGTTGCCCTTACTAAACGACTGGCATGTGCGATACTGGTCGGCCAAGAACAGCACCATATACAATAGAGTCAGCATCATAGTTGTCTGCGTTCAATTTGTGACTGAGGTGTGCACTT
>BLFK01000731.1:545985-575757 GCA_014634185.1 Astreopora myriophthalma
AAATTTGTAATGGCCATTTTCCGGAATATCTTTCCTCCTATGTTAACTGGGTCAAGAGTAGGCATGATTACAACACCTAGAACCTCAAGACGAAATGCTCTTACTACGCCTAATCGCAATAAAAATTCAGACATTAGAACATCCCACTCCAGTGCCTCTCGTCTGTGGAACGTAACTGAATCATCTCATAGAGATACGCTTTCACAGAAGCGCTTTTTAGGAGACCTCCAAAGAAAATTGACACTGGAAAACAAAGTTACTGAACATTTTAATATTAACTATACGTATTAATTAATTAATTTATTAATATTTTTTCTACTTTTAGACTCTTGTTTTAGATTAGCTTAGGGAGGGCCATTACGTAAACTACTGAGTCATCCGCCAGTAATTGATGTTACCCTCGTTAAATAAAGTGTTGTTGTTGTTGTTGTTGTTGTTATTATTATTATTATTATTATTATTATTATTGCTATTATTATTATACCTTCTCTACTGTCACAGTCTTTGGTGGTGTTCTTTTTTGTATATCAGCCGGGTGCAAACCATGCATCTGGGGCATCAGTCACTCATGTCATTCATTCTGTACATAGACTGCCGGTACCTTCGGAAGGATTCGTGCAGATCCCAGCATGCTGATCTTTTGGGTCTCTGTTACTGTAGCTCTCTCTCTGCTACTTTCTTGATGTTTTCTATTATCCCCTTTTTTATTGTACCAAGCATTCAATATTAATATATAGATTTAGCCAAGCCTAAAAGCGTGGCTCCCGTTTAGTACTTTCATTTCCCTTTAAACTGTAAAAGCATTCTAAAATATTGCGAAGGAATTCACAAACGTTTTTGACTATAGTTTAGTGTCAAGGTCGGTTAACAATTTTGTCTGTTTTCCACAGCACGGAGTCTTTCCGCTTCTCGGCGTTCTTCGCTACAATTTTGTCTGTTTTCCACAGCACGGGGTCTCCGCTTCTCGGCGTTCTTCCTTAACATTTTGTCTGTTTTCTGGAGCCCGGACTCTTTCTGCTTGTCGGCGTTCTTTGCTATAATCTCATCTCCTTTCTCTTTCCGGAGCGCGCCTTCTTTGGCGATCTTCTTCGCTCATTCTTCCCCAGTTAATTCTTGCTCTCTGCCGCTCTTTCCCCTTGCTCTTCACCTGAACCCTGTGTTCTGCAAATTATATTTTCTCTGCTATTGTTTTTTGACATAGCAATAGAAATTGTTTCGTTTATCCTTTAGTAAAACTTTAACAGTGTAGAGTAATAATATTGTGTCTCAAAAGGACAATGAACTGAAAATTTCTTTTTCAGTCGTCAACGCAATTTCCCGCCAAAAATACGCGGGCTACCAGAACTCGAGATTTGATCCCCCGATCTAGTAAAACAATTACTGGTCAGCGGACAGCTTCCAAATAAATCACGTCACCTCGATGAGTTCACACATGAGCCCACAATATGGTCATGTGATACTGGTTAGTGGCTATCCCGTTTTGACAGCTGTCAATTGACCATGTGAATGTCCAATACAAAAGATGTGGATTTGCCAAGACACGCCTGAGACACCCCTCCCTTCCTTTTGATAGTCTCCCCTACCCTACCTGTACAATCTGTAGACGCGTACGTACGTACGTACGTACGCTCGGTCAGCCACGTGACAACCAAACGAAAAGAGGTTGACCGTTTTCCATGAGTATGGGGCTCTGTCCCACGCGCGCTTCACGCGCGTGGGAGCCCCGCTATTAATATTGCTATTCGATTCTCTCCAGTTATCGGGTGTTCTACTGGGTAATGTTGATTGTATCTCAGCAACTCCCCGCAGCTTAGAGACACAACACTTTCCTCAACAGGTGGGCAGTTCCAAGAATGGCCGATAGTTGTACACTTCCAAGGAAGTCAGGTACATCTAGTTTGCCAAACCAGGTCTTTGCATTCTTCGATATGCATCCAAGAGCACCAATCACGATGATATTATTGTGACTTTCGAGGCTAGATGAATCCTTCTGATTTCAAATGCTAGTTCCTGGTACTTTTCAACCTTCCCCACCTCAGTACAGGTGATGGTCTGGTCCACTGGCATAGCTATGTCAATAAGTGCCCATTCCTGTGTGTCTTTACGCACTAGAATAATATCTGGCCGATTACGCTTCAGCACCTTGTCTGTGTAGATAGTCATGTCCCAGGTAATCCTCACCTCTGCATTTTCTGCGATTGGCAGGGGTTGATGGTCATACCACTTGTCAGTACATTTGTCCCATACCTCCTGCACATCTCCCAGTGTACCCGCAGGGCCACCTTGTCGTGACGCTTCCTATACTCTCTCTGGACAAGAATCTTGCATCCACTGACAATATGTCGTTCTGTTTCAGTGGCTTCTCCACGCAATCTGCACAGTGGTGTCTCTGAGGTATTATCTATGCTGTACTTATTTGAGTTTGTTCTTAAAGCTTGTTCCCGAGCAGCAGCCAGAATCAAACCTTCTGTCTCCTTTTTTTTTAAGAATCCATTCCTAAGCCATCTCCGAGACTCCTCTCCAGCTTTATCAGATATTAGTTGGACAAACTCTCCGTGTAGGGCTTTATCCTTCCAGCTTTTAACTTTCTCTTCTTTCCTCCTCCTCTCATAGTCCTGGAGGCTCTCTTCTTCAACAATCACCTTCTCCTTCAATGCAGCTTGAAGCATCCACTCTGTGATCTCTCTTAGGTATCCATGAAGGGATCTGCTCTCCCTCCTTACACACTCCTCGATCCAATCAGTCCTCCTCCCCCTTCCTTTCTTAGCAGGTACAGCCTCGCAACAATGCTCCTGGTGCGCAAACAGCAATTCATTGATTCTTCTAGTTCTTCTATCTATCCTGGCTACCTCCTCCATTGTCCAGTCCACAAGCCCAACGCTGTACCGTGCTACGCCTACAGCCCAGGTACTGATGCCACCGATTAAATTCCTTCCATTCAGTTTTGATCTATACAACTTCTTGACTTTTCTGATGTACTCCGATTTTATCTTGTCTTTCATCTTGGTGTTGAGAGTCTGGTCCAACAGTAAGATACCAAGGTATCTGTAGCCTTCTTCCTCTATTTCACTGATGTGCTGGTCATCGGGTAGGTCTATATCACTACTGCCAACTTGTCTTCCCGTTCTCATTTCCAGGACAGCACACTTCTCTAGCCCAAACGACATCTTAATGTCTTGCGAGGAAATCCTTACTACTTGAATAAGTGAATCTAGTTGGTCTTTGCTAGCTCCGTACAACTTCAGGTCCTCCATGAATAGTAAGTGGTTATTGGACTTCATGTCCTTTACCAGTCCGTATCCAGCTTTCATCTTTCGTAGTACTAAGGTCAACGGTAACATGATCACTACAAACAGTAGTGGTGACAAGGAGACACCTTGAACCAACCTGCCCAACCTGCCCTGTCTTCCAGTTCACCATGCTGTTGCTGATTATTCCTCACGTAGCGAGGTTAATAAATTTGTCGGGCCGAAGGCCCGCGCTCGGGAGCTAAGCCGTGCGAATTCGAGCGGAAAAAAAAAAATATATATATATATATATATTTCGCTGAAGGTGTCCGTGCTGTTGCCTGACAACAGTGCGCAAACAAAGTATGAATGACGTCAGACAAAGGGAAGGTTGCTAGGCAGCAACCGCTGCCTCACAATGGCGCACTCTCATGTTTATTCATTGAGGCCGAACGTGTAACTTCATCCAGGAGTGAAAATTGTTTAGTATCGGTCAAACACGACCAAATTCTCATGCAAATGAACCACAGGAGCACGGACAAGGGACAAGAAATATTCGTCGAAGGAGATTAAACAACAAAACTCCTGAACAACGTGAAAGGCGACTTCAAATTCAGCGCGAGCAGCGAAGAAGAAGGAGACATCAGGAAAACACAGAGCAAAGACAACATCGCTTGGCTCAGCAAAGACAGCACATTCTTTCACTCCAAATTAACTGCCCACCCAGCCCTAGCTTCGCGAGGTTTTGCGAGTAACTTATTTCTAGTAGAGATCATATTCTTGGCACCCCAGCTATCTGCAGGCATTTCAGGATCCATGAATACGGCACCATATCATATGCCTTCTTGTAGTCTATGCAAGCCATTGACAAGTTTGTCAACCGCCTCCATCAATTCTCCAGGATTGCCTTATCCAAAGCAACTGATCTTTCGTTCCTCGGGATCCTTTCCTACACCCCTTCTGTTCATCTGTTAGCAGTCCATTCCTTTTTAGGTGGTGGTATAACTCTTCTCCCATGACACCTGTCAGGAGCTTCCACATTATAGGTAGGCAGGCAATAGGGCGGTAGTTGCTCGCCCGGGCACCCTTCGCTGGGTGTTTCCCCTGGCCATCCACTCTGGTACATTCCCTTGACATATACAGTCTCGCAAGAATTCTTGCAATCTGGAGTGCAATTCTGTCAGTTTCTTAAACCAGAATTCCTGAACTAGATCGGGACCGGCTGCCTTCCAATTTGCCATCTTGTTCACTCCAGTTCTGATATCCTCCACAGCCACAGTGATGTTGATATCTTCTTGCACCTCTGTTGTACTGAACTCCAGCTCTACATCCTCTAGCCAAGATGCTCTCTCATTGTGACCAACTTCCTCCGACCAGATCTTACTCCAGAAGGAGGTTGCTTCTGTGGGGTCCGGTAACAATGTTTCTCCTCGCTTCTTTCCACCTGGTTGATTCGAAACGGGTGGTTCAGTTTGAACTGTTTACATTTCTCGTCGTATCTTTTTATCTTAATTCCACTTGCCTTGATCTTCTGTTTCAATATGCCTGAGACATACAAAGTGCCCCTTTGCTCAAGATCATATCTTCTACTCAACCTTTCTCTCTCTCTTTGTTTCAATCTCATGTTTCCTCTTCGAACTTCCTCAGTCTTGCTCAGGTCTTTTCTCCAAGTTTCGACATTCCTCTTAATCCTTCTCTTCCAGAGTGGCTCTTCAGTTCTTCTCCCTTTCCTCTCTTTTAACATTCCCATTCTTTCCGTAGTGACTTATGCAGCTGCATACTGTAAAGAATTCTGTTCAGTGATGTTGTGTGTCTCAATCCATTTCACGGCTTCATTGACTTTTTCAACTTCTGCCCTCAGCTTTGCTCTATCACATGATTTCAGTGATGGTAATCCTACTCTCTGTTCTAGTTGTATCATTTCTAGGATCCTGCCACAGAGGGCATCCAGTTCTGGGCTGATCTCTTCTTCGGCAGTGGAAACTCTGGGTTCCTCTTCAGCTATCACGCTGTCTTCACCTCGGTGATGATGATGATGATGACGATGATGATTATCATTATTATTGAATGTGTTTTGTGGTTATAGTTGTTGTTATGCGTTGAAACTGTAAAGTAAACGATTAGAGCTTACTGGCAAAGTTTACGAGAAACGACAATAATACCGCCATTGCGTTGTTACGCCTTCAGCTCTAAAATGGGAGCTGAGAAAGGACAAACTGCTGACTAGCGAGATAATGACCTGACCCTTTCCCCTTTCAGTAAAATCTATAAAGTGACTATTGGGAGTGAAAGGGTCAGATTGCTAGCTTTATCTGTGAACTGAGAGTAGCGCTAAGCTCAACTGCTAGCAAGAAAAGGCGTGATCTTTCTTACTTGAAAATCATTTCACTTTCGCAGTTGAAATTTGAGAAAGGTCATATAATCTCTATAATACATCCACCTACTACAGGATACAAAATGAACTCGATCACAGCTGACCAGGAAAAAAATATGAAATTATTTACCGCCCGCCCACTTGAATGCTTTGTTAGTTTGTCTGTTGTTGTTTTCACAGAGTAATGCTGTTGCTTGTGCAAAGTGGAAAGGTGAAAACGTCAGTGTCTTTCCCTGGTCATACGCAAGGCATCTAGTGGGATTGGTAGAAGAGATATTCAATCGGATGCAGTCCAAGAGCCATTGGGGGGGGGTTACTCTTTCACAATTGCAGACGAAAAAAATATCCTTCTTTATGGTAACAGCTCGTCTAATTTATATACAAAATATTGATAAATTAGCCGCCATTTATGAAAGAGGTTTATGGACAGGTGCCTGAAAGATGAGGGTTCCAACTTAAAACCTCACAGTATTTCTTAAAGTATACAGTTACACTAGTCTCTCGAGATCAGCTGGAGCCCCTGATGGATATGCACAATTGTGCGATTGCTTCTTTAAACAAATTGTGATTCCGATCCATGAGAAACGATGATCTCATTTGAACGGTTTTGATCAGATTGCATATCCTACACCGCTCGGTTGCAAGGGAACGTAACTAGGTGGAAGACCCTCATAGCCTCTTAGTTTAGATAATCGTTCCTTAGACGTGCGTTTTTATCCCTAATTTATTTTCGAGTTTAGCTATATTGAAATAAAATGCGTGAATTTTGCATTTAAATTGTATGGGTTTTTTTTGTTTGTTTGTTTGTTTCTGCTTTTGTTTTGTTTTGTTTCTTTCGAACTCTAATTTGACTTACTGTGGCGGCACTGTTGCCGATGAATCCGTGGCAAATAGTTAATTTAAATTCTGAAACCGCCGTATCGGAATTAAATAAAGGCATCGACCCGTCAAACATACCGTACAGCAATGACAACTGGCATAGAATGCTTATTCTGTATTAGTGTCTTATTCCTCGGTTAACCTGGATGATCGGCATATGTCAGTTGAATTAATAGACGTCTTTTGTCCATCCTTCAAATGAGAAGAGGGTATAGAGGAGATGTAGGAGAATAGAAAGAAGCGAAACTGCAAGGCAGTTGGGAAAGAGACGAGACAGGAGGTTCTGGACGTCTCTTTTCCACCTCCTTACATAATTCAGTGAGTGTTCCCGGCCACTCATCAGGGGTGTAGCCAGCCTATAAGCCCGTAGGCTCGGGCCTACATTTTTTTCAGCCCCTCTTGGCTTTTTTAATCTGACTTTTATAAATGTTGAAATCACAAACTATTTTGCGATTTGACCTTGAGGGACCGGGCCCACAACCGGTCAAAAAGCTGGCTACCCCCCTGGTCATGTTCATTATTCCATCATACGCTTGGTTGCTGAGTACTGTCCGGACAAACTGTTCTAACTCCGCCAGGTGATTTCGACTTCATATAGCTGAGATGGCGATCAAGATGACTGATTGCCATGCATCTTGTTAACTAGCTCGTAATTGTCCCGAGTTCTTTCCTCTTTTCTCCGGCAGTAAAACTGAAACTAATAAAACAAACGGTCGCCCATCTGTTGTTATAAGTTCACATGATCTTCTCCAAACAAATTATAGAATGAAACATTCTTGAAGAACAAGGTGTTATAGCTTACATCTTGTAACATTAGGTTTGACCTTGAAATCGGCGAAATAGCCGTCATTTTTCTTTCATTCATGGACAGTTACCTATCTAATTTGTAACTTTGTTTAGGTTTTCGTTCTAGAAAGCTTTGGGAATTCTATATTCATGATCACACGGACCGGAAAATAACAAGCGCACATCGTAAGACTCGGGATACAACTGAGAAAAAACTAGCGCCTCTGAAAAAGAAAAGGTTCCACGGTGGCCGAATTAAAGTCAGCTATATTCCACGACTGCTGTGTTACAAAACATCATTCGTTTAAAGCATAATATTTCCACTAAAATTGCGTTTGTACATGATGGCTTCCGCGACAATAGTAAAAGTTATTCAAAACAAGCAATATCCAACCGGCTTCCAACTTGCGAGCCTTCAGAACATTTCCCGCTAAATACTTACCATACATTATTGCTCTGACCAGCCTACCCAGCCTACTCGTTTCAACTGCATACTTAGCCTGTAAATCCACACGTCCTGAGTGCAAAAGTGTTACTTTTCGCCGAGAGTAAAAAGTTAAACGTGTTGAAATGAGTTGGAATGAGTTGAAAAGTGTCTCCAATCTTTCATTGTTTTCTTATTGCATGATTGCCTCTGGGATGCAAACATCTTCAAGACCCTCAAACAGAAATATGCCGCGCAGCACCCTTGACTTGTAGTAAGGTAAGACCTCCCAAAATAGATTTTAAATCCTTTATATCATCCTATCACCCCTATTTAATTGCTATATTCTACATGATGCAGGTGGGCACACGCAATTTTCCTCTAGTTGTACGCGTGCGTTGCTTATTTAGTTGACGTGCATGTGCTTAGTTCATTGTTTAACGTATTTTGCGTTGTTTTCCTTACTAATATGTCTTGTCAGTAACTGTGCCCATACTGTCGGTGGCTCCTCCTAAAATGTTCTGCAATTGTATAGGATTTAATGGAGCCGAAACCATTTGTGGAATTGCACACATTTTGGGCATCCTACGGATGAACAGTTACCGATTTCAGATATTTTTAGAAGCAACATTTGTTTACAGTCTATCACCTTTGAATACCTCATATCGCCGGTATTCAGCATTGTTCTCAAGCCAGGTTTACTTGGGTATTTATACCTTTATTAGACTTAAAGATGACTGATTTTAAACCTCGTCAGGGTATGAAATTTTGGGCATCCCCGTTCTTGGGCCAGCGTAACAGCATACACTAACCTAGTTTACAGGTACCCTAAATTGAGCTGGCTTAGCTCACCCCCTGGCAAGGCCTCGTGGAAAGAGCTGATCACCCCGTGTCAGCTAAGACCTCACGTTCCCTATTTTAAATGGTGAACTGGAACAGTCTACGTCTCTTTACACTGACACGCCGTTGAAGTTTTGTTGAGAGTTGGAGAAGGCAGGCAGGGAAACCTTCCAACGGTTCAACATTACAACCCCATGACGTGATGATTTCAGATGGGGCAAATTTGGACACCACATTGACTACTCAGAACGATCCATTTGGTGTTGGAACGCTAATCGCCCCAAACAACGACCTTCGATCATATTCCACAACATTGACTACCAGAGACTGCTTCCAAAACCCCAACTCTACCCCCCAACCCCAACTCCTCAATTGAACATGCTCGCCCAGATACCACTTTGCACGTGCTCTCAGTAGCAAAGCAACATCTGTAAGGGCTGAGTGATTACACGTGCTCTTGGCAGTGCATCAGCTACGGTAGGTAGTTTGGTATCAAAGTGCAACTAGCATGACATCGTAGAACTCCTTTCTGTTGTCAGCTTCAAGACCCACCGCTCTGTATGCTAGTGCTCCTACCAATTCATCTAATGAACCGAACAGAACGACCACATAGAATACCCAGCATAACATGGCCTTCAAGCGGTGAACTTTCCCACATCCTGTTTATTTGTCAAAGCTCAAGTTTCAGCTACCTCATTCCCATCTACTGAAATTACTAAGGAGTAAAAAAGAAGAAGAAGAAGAAGAATAAGAAGAAAAGAAATTCACATCTTACGCTCTATAAGAGTTGACCTCTCAGACTTCAGACTTGCCAAATATGATATGACCTCAAACAATTTTCAGAGCTGACAGACAAAAAAACCTCTATTTTGACAAAATGAAAAAGAATTTTACATAATTTGTTGAACATATATTTGCTTACCCAGATAAACATCTTGAAACGTTTGTGACGTGAAGACACTTGGGATACAGAATATAGGGTGATCTCGTGATTTAGACCATCAGCGTGCGTGCGATAACAATATTTTGTTTGCTCTGCAAGTTTCAGTATGACGTCGGTTCCAAAGACGATTTTTTATTATTATTATTATTATTATTATTATTATTATTATTATTATTTTCAAAAGCATCCAAACAATGATTTGAAATGGAACATGCCTGAGGCAAATACGATTAGTTTTTCTATAAGTTGTTTGCGAGATGGTTTTCATTGAAATCTTTATGGGATAATCTACAGTTAACCGCTGGGTCAGCGATTCAGCAATGATCGGCGGTTATATTCCTTGCCCTCCGTGATAGTGTGGCTGCTGAATGGAGCTATATCTTAAAAACTTCAAGTGCTAAATTGTGATGAGGTCACACGAAAATCGTCACAATCAATTTAGACTTTTTAATCCTCACGGAATGAGTAGAATGTACAAACATTGTTGACTTTTGGTCCGATTTGTTATTTGGATTTGGCGAGACCATACTTTCGTGAGAGTGCTAAAGGAGACTCTAGATCACGTTTCACCGAAAATAAAATGGGCCTTCACAGTTCACGAAAACGAATCACAGTTCACGGCGAATTAAACTTGTCTTTCTCATTTCACGGAAAATAATTTTGCAAAGTCACGACTCGCGGCTGCTATGGAAATCACGATTCACGAGGAAAAAATTAGCCATTTCACATTTCACGGGAAAAAAGAAGAGCCTATCACGAGTCACGGAAAATACCCTATACCACCCTCATTCATCAACAGAGAACAAGTCACAGCAGACTAGGTTTCAAATAGAGTTTTACTTACTGACACTATGTTACGTTGTGTATTGAGTAAATACAGCCTTCGAATTCAATTTGCCCCAAGCTTTCTTTGATTGCACTTTTAACGTACATGGAACAATTTGAGTATAGAAATTACTTCATAAAAAGAAAAGTCTAGGCACCGCCAAAATTGACACAATAGCCAAACTTTACAATGCTTATAACATATAGTTATGTCTACGGAAAATGATACATCAGTAAAACCACGCTTAAACGTGCTCCATTTTAAGTCGTTTCTCGTTCTGCTCAGTTTACCAGTGCTGCACTAAACAATTACTATCGTATTGCCGATGCCTCTAATAAGATTAAAATGTTTGGAAAGTTAATTTAAATGCACAAAGAATCAGTCCTTGTTGATAAGAACATCCAATGCTCTTCCATGTGGAACACTGTGGACTCAATATAACCACTAGCGAATTGACCGCAGTGAATTGTTCATGGAAACTTTACAGATCGACACAAATTAAATCTGATAAAGCCTTGGAATTTTTGTCCTCTTGCTTCAAACTGTTTCGACAGTCTTGAGTTGTCATCAGCTGTAAAGACTAAAGCTGTAACACACGTAGCCTCTTCTCAGATGATTGTTACCTCTCGCGTCATCTCCTGATTTATTGTCTTTGAAGTGCCCATTCTGACTTTTGCAATGTTCACAATTTCCATGGACATTGAGTACTCTTGTATTCTTTTCTCTGTATAGCGATGGATGTTTACTCCGTGCGTCATAAGAAGAGCGGCACTCTTTAAGTCCTTCCTTTTTAAAGCGTAGTGCAAGGCCGGCCAGCCTTTGTCGTCCTCCAAATTTAAATTGGCTCTACGTTTCACCAGGAATTGAACCGCTTTATAATCACCCTCTTGAACCATTTGGTGTAAAATCGTTTTTCCACCTTTTTTGGCACAGTCTACATTTGCACCAAGTCTCACTAACAACTCGGCACAATCATAATTTCCTCTTTCTAACGCTAAGCAAAGCGCAGTTCTTCCTTCCCCGTCCAGTATTTCAGTTGATACACCACTGTTTACAAGGAACTTTGTCAGGTTTACAAAACCGTTCTGCACAGCGCGGTGAAGAATTGTCATACCTTCCTCGTCAGGTAAAGTGGCGGAGGCCTTCAGCGTCTCTTTATCGAGAAGTTTATTGAGCTCTATGAGCTCCAGCTCGTTCTTGTTGTGGTCAGAAATAAGCAAGACTGAAGACCGCTTGGCATGTGTTGACTGCGGATATGTGAAATCTAAACACTTGCGTATTTCATTTCCGTATTGTCCTTCCTCGTTATCCTCTTCCAAGCAGCCAATACGAAACTCTCCAGAGCGCCGAATATCTGTGGTGTTCATCCGATTAACGCCGGCTCCAAAGAGGGCATCAGGTAACGACGAAACTCTTGGCCGAATTGAGCGGTCTATTGCCATTGATTTCAGCGGTAATGCACTGCCCTCTTGAAAATCAAAATCAAAAGTTCGTGTCGTTGGTGATGTGGTCGGCGTACTAAACCTGCGTGGTCTTCGAAAGGTTAAGTGTTGCGGTTTTTCCTTGACAGTCTTATCGAAGGAGTCCTCTTCATTACTTCTTCTCAGTTTCGATAGCTCAGAATTTTTCAAAATACTTTTTACTTTCTCGTTATTCGTTGATTGTCCATCAGACAAAGAACCTTCACCACTATCGCTCGATATGCTTCCATTTCTAGAGCTTGTCTTCGGGAACCCTATACCTTTAATAGTTCCCGAGAGTCTCAGAAAAGGTGATGGAATCCGGCTGGTTTTTGGCCGACTTTGCTTGGCCAAAGGTATATCTCGCAAATCCTTCAAACTTGTTGCTTTCAGTAGACCGCTTTGCAAGGCCGAATAAGACAGTGGTGGTGTTGTGTGCAACACATGGTGCTGGTAACCTTCGAAGAGATCGGGCTTCATCGCTAATGAAATATTGTGTCCCTTGCGCTGATAACAGCTACAGCAGAAAATGTGCTCGTAGTTCAGAGAGGCCACGAAACTCGCTTGTTGTTGCTGTGTCCTTTAGCTTGATTTCTAGATAATGATGTCCTTAAATTTCTTGAGACCTGACTAGAGCAAAGAAATAACGAGTAATTGTCAAGTATGTCTCTTGGGGGTTAGATTACCTGAGCTGAATACATAAACAGACGCATCCTCGCAAGATTACACAGGAGAACCCAAACACCACTTTTGAATGAACCTCTAATTTACAGTTTATGTGGTGCACTTGTGAACGCAAATGATGACACTTTCTGTCTAGAATTCTGTATTCGTTTAAACCTGTCCTCGAAAAGCTACAGGACTCAGCTTTGAGTCAACCCTTTTGGAATGATTAATCGCCTCTTGAAATTTAGACTTAAGAAAATAATGGCTCGCCTGGTGTCAAACATTACAGATAGCGGGTGGTCATTACTGAATTCCTGAGAAACCATTTCACCAAATGTGCAATAGACCGACGAGTTAAAAGTGTGAAGGACCTTTTTAAGGTGTTCAAGTAAAAATTAAACGATGCTAATTACATAGCATTGTAGTGAAAATACCTCTGGCCTCTTTTTGCAAGGAACACGAGCTGAGACAACAAGTCTTCTCTATAACGAGTTTCAGTTGAAGAGAAACTGAATTAAGATCGGCCCGACTGGAACAGTAGCTTTTATCATCAAAAGACATTGAAATCAATTAATACGGTCAAATATTCCCAAAGAAAGTAAACAAAGAAGCTATCCAAAAGCCAATATCTTCATCTGGAAACTTCAGTCAATATTTTCATAGCAGGGCAATAAAGAACTCGTGACGTCAACGAGCTGAAAATATGTCATTGCCTCTTCAGTTAAGCTGCTAAAAATAATATCTGCCCATCTGCCCATTTTGCGACAACTTGGGTAATTTTCTGCTTCGCGTCCTAATTTTCTGGCTAAAACATTGGTATCTTGCCAAAGGTGTTGGCTTTAGGTTTGTTGCTTCAATTTGCTAGTTACTTAGGGCGTTTACGATTGGTTCAGAGCTGTTAACGAATCTTAACGACTTTAATTACAACATTTGTCATCGTGTCAATAACACAGCTAATCACCTTTTCCGTTTATATTGAATACTTGCATAGAAGGGTGACGCTTAACTTTGTTACTCTAAGAGTCGTGTATCATTTCCAAGACGGGGAAAGAAAACATTTAGTGCGTCAAACCCGTCTCGACTGCGCACGAAAGAACGAAAAAGACGGAAAGTGTCACGCAAAAAGCAAAGAAATCCCGAGCGATTGCATCACGATTTTTTTAAAATAGAGGGCCAACAAACATTTTTGTCCACGCAGACACTAATGTCTCGTCAGTGTCGGGAGGCAAGTGACTCAGCTGAGAAAAAAAAAGGATGGATCATCGGTCTGCGAAGCTATTTATCACCATTTGTTAGTCAAACTAAGTCACCTCCCTTAAGGGAAGCAGGAAATTATGTAAAAAGGAATAATTATTGGCTTATTAAAGTAGTTTCCGTTGTGGTTTGTTTTCCCGTACAGTCTGATCTCAAAACGTAGTCGTATAATGGAATCATAAGTCTCCAGCAATTTTTCTCTTTTTCTTTCTTTTTCTTTTCTCTCCGTCTTAGACTTGACTATTGCCCATGGAACAGTGCTTAGTTTTTCGTGCCTTTTGCATTTTTGTCGACTCATCGCACATGTTGCCCTATAGTGATCTGTACAGCAATTAACCGCATTGTTCTCGCCACCGTTTTTTTTTTCCAACCTCCCTGCTCAATTGCTCATTTACAACAGTATCTTTTCATCTACGACACGCGTGAACAGTGAATGATTGATAACCAGAGATAGGTCAGTATGGGGTACCAAAACACAATACGGTACCATAGCTACTGCGAAGCAAACACGCGTATTTTTCTTATTCATTGCAAACCTGTGGCATTTGGATGTCCACAAGAAAAACAAAAAAGGATATTTTTGAAACAAAACAAAGAGCTTTTGCGTTCATTGAACCATTGAACCAATGTTGAACACTGTAGTTGCTGTCAACGATACCATTAAAATACACTCATGCTGTCGGGGCTCTTTGTTTTGGTTCAAGTGGCAAAAAAGAATGAGTTGAAATTGATAACCATCCATGTTCAAGCCTCCTCCTTAGTAGAAATAACTGATATAAGTCCTGATCCAGTTTTATCACGGCCATCTCAGAAAGATAAGAATGTAAATAGTAACCGCGTGGTAATTCTAGTATAGATCTTTTATTGTTATTATGATAAATTATTCTCACTTAAATAATATTAATAATAATCAGATAAAAATAATAAAAATTTTAGTAGTATTTATTATTATTATTATCATCATCATCATCATCATCGTTTCGTCCGTTTGATTTGAACGGCGGAGTGTTGTGTTCAGGGTGCTGTCAAATTAGGGATAATTTACTTGATGGATTATTAATGAAACTACTCCGAGATAACTGATGCAAACAGCGTCAAATTATCGTTAACGATCGATCAACGATCGACCTTTGTGGGGGATTAAATTTCATCACGATATTCAATTTTGTCATAACTCAGCGACGGTGCGTCGAGAAGGGGAATCCTACTCCTGCACCACGTGTAAGTGGTACAGACCACGTACGATAAACAGTGTTCTCGCTCACATTAACAGTTCACTTTTTTTAAGCCCAAAAGTTCTATTGTGTCGGTGAGATTAGTTCCTGATCCATTCTTACTAACTATTCATTTTTACTGAATAGCGAAACGAAAAGTTCACGTGCCGTATCCGAAATGAGAGACCATTTATTTGAAGCCGTCGTGAAAAAATTGAGCTTGGAACCGAACTCGGAGCTCGTGATAAGTCAAGCCGTAGGAAAAGAAATTCAAATATAATTTCACTCGTAGTAAGCCGTCTTGTTTAATTAACACCGCGTTCAAACGTGTGCGTTTTTAATAAAACATGCAGTTTCTAAGACAAAAATGTTTTATTGCAACGTAGAATTACTTCCCTTCAGTTGCTCGATAGCTTTTATCTTGATTAACATAAGAATCCGAAACAAGTCGACTCTTTACTCAGCACTGATTTAGTCCTAGGCAGGCTCAGCCTCTGAAATCATTCCGGCCTTAAATCGGATTCAATAATGCCAGCAGTGTGATTTCGTTACAAAACGATACAGAAGTAATCGGAAAAAAAAATCATTTAACTTTTTTTAGGACAGGTAAACTAGACCTGGTAATGTGCCAATAAAGGTTACAACACCAGGCGGAGATTAAATCTACGGGAGCGTTAAAACAGCATTGGCAAAATTACCTCACGCACTCGCTTCTTATAAATCTCCCGGATTTGCGGACACTCTGAATGTTCCATCAATAAAACGTTCCGATCTTAAAACGAATGGTACGTATTTTTCTAAGAAACTGAAGCGGCAGCAGTCTCACAGTCCGTATGAAATACACAATAAGTTCTGCTTTTAATATACGCTGGCATTGCCACTTGCCCGTGCGTAGTTTGAGTTCGCAACCGCAAAAATGGATATGTCTAAAAGGTATGCAAAGTCATTCCAAAATATGTCCAAATAGCTAGCCTGATTATTACTTAAGCCATTATAAAATAAACTCACTGGAACTTTCGGTCTCCGGTCGGAGAATATTGATCCCTCAAGTTTTGTAAACTAATGTGGTTTCCGTTGTGGGTTTTCCCGCCCATTAGAGGCCTAAGTAGTTTGTATATAAAAATGTCTCAGATCAAACCAACGCTACTCTACTTTTGTTCTCTATTCTGTCTAATGGCGTCTAATTTACTTCCTTTAATGGTGGATTAGACCACAATTTTTTTTTTGTAGTTGCATATTTGAGTCATTCTGGACCAGACTGGTTTCAAAGAACACGAATTAGATGCCCTTATTCCTTCTTCTATCAGTAAAACAATCGCGGGTCTTCGTCAGGTCATTCCGTTAACGGCATCTTTAAATACTACAGATAATAGCTACATATTAAAGAAAATGACGGAAACGAGGTTAAAGAAATGTGATTCTTATCTATAACTAATATTTCAGTCATCATTAGTCTATTGTTTGTCCTTCTTCAAACCATCCAGCTTATATTGACCAGCAGCAGTTCATCTAACCATTCAGTGTGACCGCCTAGATGTTAAGCTTGTCACAAAAAAGAGCCGGAACGAACACTTCAGCTCCTGGCTCAAAGTTGTTTCAAGTAATCGACAAAAAGTGTCATGCGGTCAGACGAAAATTTAACATTTCGTATAATTTTCTTTTTAATTCAGTGCTTAACGAGTGCCCGATTAAAAGAGATATTGGTGTTGGTTACAGCTGGAATTCGCCAGGAGCAAATTCTTATGAGCTACCACTTTGTCACTTCCTAGAAACGAAGTAAACGAACCCTCTTGTTACATAGTCGGTTTTGGCTAAACTACACAACTACAGAGACACATTTACCAAACGAAGCCACAAACCAATCATAATAAGATGCTTGAATATAGCCATGTATTCTGTAGTTGCTTGTTTAATTTGCTTCTTTGTTTGCTCGGGATTCTAGCTATCCTCGGCTTTCCTTTGTAGTGAACTATGCGGAGCGGACAGATTTTCGTGATTACACTGATTACTTTGGAAAGCCCAGCATACCGTTTTCATGGCATCTGACAACTTGTTTTCGTTTCTGGCTGAAAGTTGTAACATATCTGTGCTCACAACGCGATTGACAGCGCAAAACATAGTGGGCCATTTCTCAGTGTCGCGATTTTAGTTCGATAAAGTTTGTTTCAGTGGATTGTTATGTATAGTCAACAAGCATGGTGGATTGAAAAAGGAAAAAGGAAAAATGATATTCTACGATAACTGGGATAATGGAAAAAGAAATCTAGCTAAACTGTTTGCATTCCCCATTGCAAGACTCGCCGTAAGCTAAATAATTCAAAATATGGAATTCCAGTCATTCTGTCATGTACCGGTATATTCGGTTCTTTCTTACTATTCATTGAAAGCCAGAGTTTCACTGCCAAGAACAAAGCAAGATATTGGACGGGAGTCTGCTCTCTTTTCACTGAATAGCAATTAAATTGAGTTCTCCCAATTCTTTCTCGCATGCATGCACAAAATGCTTTAAACTTTATTTTTAGCTAGATTTTCTACTGAGGTTGCTAAAATTACACTCTGGAAACTGGTATTCAAACGTCTTTTTGTCAAAATCACCTACTATTACGTTCGGTGAAAGTTTCTTAAAGTACTTGTAGACATTGAGGTTGAAATAACCAAGTATTTAGAACTGATAAAAAGATGAGGAGGAGTAAATCGAACTACCTATAACATGGAGAATATCACAGTAAAACAGTAAAAGATTGCCTTACCGAGCTGTTGCTGTATAAACCACGTCACTGCCTCATGTCTCAAAGTCTCAACACTTCTAATTCCTTTCGAATTCTAGCCGGCTCTAATATTGTGCAACATTTATTTTCCTTGTTTCCTTTTTAGGTAATCAAGCGTTGACCTTTTGACTCACTACACTGACTTTCCTCCTCCTTTAATTAGGGAACAAGATTCTCTAGACAATGAACTTCAACTGAACAGCCCTACTACTTGTATCAAAACTGAAATGCTGTGGGGTCTTTTACATGGAAAAGGAACGACTAATTAATCAAGTCAACTTGTTAAGACGAGAATCAAAAAACGGTGTTTGCCGTTGAGCTGAAGGCCGGAGAAAACCGACTAAATCGAGAGACTTTGGACCAAAGCTGTATACCAAGTGCCTGAAGGCATCTTCTTGTGCACTTTTTTTTTCTTTCAATTCTTGGTCTGGGACTCCACAAATTTCAAAATTATAGAAAGATCCGATGTGATTAGGGTAAGGAACATTATCCCAAGGAAAGAATAGATGATCTAACCGGGAACCATTTTTTCCGATCAGTGATCAAACTGGTAGTTGAGAATCGAAGACAATTACTCGTCACTTAGCTTTGAAGCAAAATGTTAAAGTTAATATAACCGGCGTTAACGGATTCAGAATCTGACCACTCACCTTGTTAGAAAGGGGGTTTTTGACCGAAAAAAAAAATGTCCTTGTGAAACGTGATTTCATACAAACCGTCTTACACTGAAAAACTGTAAGGAATAATTTGGTCCCCTTGCACTCCACAGCAAGGTGTTAACCGAACTATAGTTGCCAAGCACAAGTTAGTGAGCTGATTGAGTTGGTAAGCCTCCCGGTGGACAAACTTGGCCTTATGATTCTAGCCACCTTTTTTTTTTAACCCTAGGTATGTTTGCACGTGAACGACTTTCAAATACAAGTTGTTCACTTTCACCGATCAAATGTCGCGCTCTCTCTCTACACGTGACTTTACGCTTGAGGCGCCTTGTTGCTACATTTCTTTAGTTTTACACGAGTTGAAGATTTGACGCAATACAGCATTTCTGTGAAGATTCAAGAGTCTCAGAACTTCACAGAAGAGAATACTAAACTAGGATGGATCATATACACGCGTGCGGCGCAATGGCATGAACAATAGAGTCTCGTTCAAGTGGGGATTCTTTGCAACTGTTTAAGTTGTAAACTTTACTTCAATGATTATTTTATTCACATATTTGGAAGGGAGGGTCTAGGCAGGATTGCAGAATTATCATTAAACTAGTATTCAAGTTTTCTGTTTTATTTACTCATTTATTTTTTAACCGAGAAACTGACATGTAAGGTAGACTTGAGCCCACTAGACTCGTTGTATATGCACTTTCTCCTAGCCCGAACTATGGCTTGAGGTCCCTTATCCTCTTTCGTGCTACTCTGGCTTATTTCTGTTTGTCTAACTGTCTAATGAAAACTAAAACTGCCGGGAAATTCAACACTCAAAAATCATACCTTACTATGCTGTATATATAACAACTTAAGCTATGCATGATTGAATTTCACGACCCATCAGCATCGAATAACAAATAAAGACTTTTCCCACTTAAACGATGTATACAACATGAGGACGAGCTTTTGGTAGGCAACTTCCTGTAACCCCTTCCGGTCTTACCACAAAACCTTTGATTATTTGACGACAAGATAAGAGTGTCCGCTTTTAAAATGCAACGCATTAATCTCATGCTGAAACATGCGTCCTACAAGCCTCTTGGCAAATGAATTGTTTCAAATACAAAAGGGAAGAGTTTGAGAAGAAAGCCAATAGAATTGAAAAGAATAGATAACGAATCGAATAAGTCACGTACTCGGTAAATATAGCTAAATTTTAGGGATTGTAAGCAACACCATTCTTTACAGTTTTATTTTGTTTGAGGTAGATAATAGCTACACCAAGCAGTCACTAAGTTATGTTTTGGCGAAAAGGGCATTAAAGAAATCGGCAAAGAAACGATTAAACTAAGAAATTTTGTGATATCAAAGGCACTCTGGTTGCTTTTTAGCTCACTTCGAGTGACTGAGTTTTTCCCGCATTTGTAAAAATATATCTCTTAGTTTGGCAATGAAGAATAATAATGGTGCATCCATAAGCTAAAGGCTTTCAATTAAATGTAACACATTCACAGAAAAAAATACTTCGCATATCCAAATGAAATAAACAATATCTGGTTCTTGTTGATACAATATGTTATTTTAAGGGAAAACTGAAGTGCGCAGGCAATAAAATACACAGGGAAGAAACACTAGTTTCACCTTAGGTGGCGTGCACTAAGTCCTTTTAGAAGGTTCGACAGTTTATTCGCCTGGGCCGCAATACGGAGATTTGCTTACGATCAATTTCTTCTCAAACCATTTAAATTCGTAACAAGATAAACTGACAAATCAGTTGGCTTTACTCAGCTTTTGCTTTCCAAAACACACCTGAAATAGTGCCGCCGGCAAGCTCAATTCAATCACATTGCAATCACCTGGGCTGTGGCAGATCCGAAAGTCCACACGATGAATCCTATTTTCTTCACTGTTTCTGCTTGACTACTAATCGGTGTTTTCGTGGCTGGATGCACCAAATTTGGACAGTGCAGGAAATTTACCCACACTAAGTTCGAAAAAATAAGATCCTACACTCGGCTAGGGTTTCTTTTTTTCTCTTGAATTCCAGTAGATAACGTATGAAATGCATGTAAATATTGTGACAATGCTCAGTTTACCTACCAATAACTTGTTTTAAATAGTCGACGCAGGTGTTGATTTCTGCATCCTACCTCCTCTGTGATTTCGTCAATGCTGACGAACTAATCAATGCTCTTTCAATTTTGTAATGCACTTTCAAACCAAATCTTTTGTTCTCCAGTTCTCGTATGACCGGGGGAGTACTCAGAGTTGGGGTTTTGAAACTCAATGCAGTGCAGGGGCAGAAGCGGAAGGAAAACACATTATCTCTTGTGACGTTAACAAAACGTCATTCCCCTCGATTGTTTCTTCACAATACACTATATAATTTAACATAAGAGTATAAATAGAGCAAGCACAGGGCCTAATATAATAACAGCCATGCGGCCGGTCATTCACAGAAAAAGACAATTTGGAATAGATTTCCACAAAAACGAACAGATTGTGGTGAACGTTTGAAGCCATGCGAAATTACTTTTACGTAGATAGGGATTTTAACCAGGCTGATCATCAACTCAGTCTTTAAAGTGCACAGAATCATTTCTTCAAAGACAACTTACTTGGCGGGCTTTCCGTTTGTCAGAGCTGACCCTGACCAGACCGATCAGTTAGGAAATAATACTTATGCAACAATTCGCGATTGAACGGTTGCATGATCTACCATCAAAGTCTTTGGTAAGAGCATACTTATCCTCAGGAAATGTGTTCATTTGAGGGCGTTGTAGAGTTAGCTCTTGCAAATGCTTGGGCGGTTAGTTCTGTCAAATGAAAGCGCGCTTGGGAGCATTGTTTCAGTTCTAGGATAAAGTAAGGGGCTCTTGGTTTGAAATTATCCTCTATGTCGGTTAGTTAAGCTTTTCAGTCGTTTAGATGCTTAAGCAGACTTGTATCTTAGTTGTGAACAAAAGTTAAGCTTCAGCTTCAGTTGACAGAAGGTTTTTTTTCTGGAAAAGGTAATTTTGTTGGCACGTGTTTCTGTTACTTTAAACTATAAAAACAAATAAATAAATAAATAATAAAAAAAAAACGCGAAATAGTCGTCATTGTTTCGGTGATACCTCATCTTAAAAGTAAGCGTTTGCTCCTTTCTCTTACAGTGCAATTACCCTGTTATTATTAATATTATTATTGTATTGTACTTCAATAGGTCTACATTTTGCCTTCTAGGGCCAGAAACAAACTATTGTTCTAAGGCACTAGAGGAGCGTTTGTTCGATTTACTTGATTGAGAGAGCCTTTCTCAGATTGTGTGTTGTTCCCATAATAATAATAATAATAATAATTATTATTATTATTATTATTATTATTATTATTATTAGGGCTGAGTACTTTGGGTCCAGATTTTGACTAGTTCCCCAACGACAAGAAATGCTGGATTATCGAAAAGCCGGACAAAGAGGAAGGTGTGAAGGAAGTATTTAAAGAAACGGATATCAACATAACAATGGAAGGGAAAAACATCTGGGCGCGGTGATAGGCCCACGAGAGTACCTACCCGAATACGTCAGTGAGAAGGTACCTGATTGGGTCAGTGAAGTAGTTCAACTGGCGGAGTTCTCTCTCACGCAGCCACAGGCTGCTATGCCGCCTACACTTTCGGCTTCAAACATCGATGGACTTACTTTCTAAGAACACTCCCGGACATTCCAGATCTACTAGACCCACTGGAGAATGCAATATGTCAAGAGCTTATTCCTGCAATAACGGAACGCAAGTGTAATCGGCTAGATAGGGATATCCTAGCGCTCCCAGTTCGCCTGGGAGGCCTTCGCCTTGGAAATCCATGCCTGGAAACAAGTCGGGAGTACGCTTCATCGGTAAAAGTGACAATGCCCCACGTCGAGCATATCAAATCTCAAACACACCAACTACCAGATGAGTCTCTGGTTAAGTTGGCACAGCAGCAGTCAAATGCGAAAAGCAGAGGAACTCAAGGACATGGTTGAGAGAATTAGGTAGATTGCTCCGCCAAAGACCAAGCGGGCACTGGACCTGGCAGCAGAGAAAGGGTAACCTGTGTGGCTAACAGTGCTTTCTCTCCAAGAAATGGGCTTCAACTTGAATAAATGGGAGTTCCGTGACCCTATCAAACTACGCTATGACTGGCCATTCGCCGATATTCCTCCACGTGTGTATGCGGGGAAGCCTTTACGATAGACCGTGCCATGATTTGCAGACGAGGGGATTTGTCATGCAACGGCATAATGAGTAATTAGAAGATTGGAGTTCAAAGAACAACCTGGTTCCTCACCCCAAAAAGTGTTACTGCGAGGCAGTTTTATTGGCCCGCTCAACGCTCTTACACTGTGCAACCACACCATAAAATGGGTGACCCACGCACGACTATTCGGCGTAACCATCGATGATAAACTCACATGGGCTCAACATATTTCTGAAGTGAAGAAAAGTTTTGTTAACAAATAAATTTACTAAAGCGTAGTTCTTTTTTACCACGTAACATACTCTTAGACTTATATTTTAAGATAATCTTACCCTCTGTATCCTATGCGTTGCCAATATGGGGAAGTTTTACTGACAAGGACGGGTTCCTTGCCCTGGAATCTTTACACTGTAGAGCTGCTAAGTTAATATACGGCCTTACGCGAGATATGCCCACCACAGAATGGTATTCCTTACACCTTATGTACACCCTATGTACAGTTGGCAACATTAGCATATAAGATTTTTTATGATTGTACTCCTTCCTCTATGGGTCATATCTTAACCAAGAAGACTTCTCCTATGCATCATTTACTTACTATGAACACGGTAACAGTGCCTCGCTTTAACACATAGTTCATGAAAAATTCAATAGCACTCAGAGCATCTATTGTGTGGAATCTCCTCACTCCGGATCTCGCAAAGACATCCAACGTTGAGAACTACACTAGAATGGCCTCTAAATCTGGCAAATTACGTAATTTAGACTTTCAGGTGGGATCTCCGCCAACAATGTCCCACAATAATAATGAGAACTTTTTATATTATTAAGTCGATTTTAATATACTTTTATTCTTTAGTTTTAGTTAGCTTAAATGCACGACCCCATAAGCGGCAACGCTTTAATCACCATCGTGTTGAAATAAAAGTTATTGTACTGTATTGTATTGTATTGTATTGTATTGTATTGAGCTAAGAAACCTAGAGTACCGCATGCAGCGATGTTGAAGTCGAAACTGTCTTCCAAGACATCAGCGGAGAACAGCTGAGCAGAGGAGCTAACAAAGCACAAGACGCGAGGCTGGACATTCATGCACGTGGTTTCTGGGAACACTAACGATTGGCATTCTTCGATGTCTGGGTCCGTCACCCAAATGCCGAATCGTTTACGGACCTAGAGCCACAACAGATCTACAGCATGCACGGGGACGAGAAGAAGCGTCAATGTTCAGGGAGAGTTCTCGACATTGAGCACGGAACATTCACGCGTCACTAATATATATTTACTACAACCGGCGGAATGGACAAAGAGTGCATGAGATACTACAGTCACCTCGACGAGTTGATAGCTCTAAAGAAGGGGGAAGAGTATGCTGCAACAATGTCATGGATTAGAGGGAAAACATCACTGAGATCCGCCCTTATCTGTTTAAGAGGCTCCAGCACGACTAGGAGACCATCCTGCGATGCCAGGAATGTGGACCGCTTAAATCGAAATTGTAGAGGGAGCCATTCATTAGTTCCTGTCTCTTAATTTTGTTGTTGTTTTTTCTTTTTTCTTTGACAGTCTCTTATAGACTGTTAATTTTAATACAGGGATTTTCGTTTATGATAGGAAAGTTCAAGGCGATATATTAAATGCAAATTCTGTAAAACGTTGTTCTAAATATTGTAATGGTAATGGTAGTAGTAGTAGTAGTAGTAGTAGTAGTAGTAATAATCATTATAATAATTAGTAAAATTTTTAGTTTCTACACTTTTACCAGTATTTATCCTTGTAAATAAATACCGCAATAAAACAGTTTACTATTGTTATTTTATCACTATTATTATTATTATTATTATTAATATTTGGTTAATTTACCAAAGTTGTTCGTCACCGCGGTAATTTTACAATGTACTGAATCAATTACTTTGTGAATATTTTTCAAACAAAGTCGATTATGAACCATTGTGTATATTTACACGTCTTTGTTCAATAAACCCCCTCCTATATTAAAAAAAAGTATTATTATCATTATTATTTATTTATTTTTAATGAGAAATCTTTGGGCTGAAAACAGACGGAGATCTGTACCTATTGTATGTGTTTTGATTACTGAGGTCCAAAGTCGGGAAGGAAACGATCCAGAAATCGAAATCTCGAACGGGGTCAAATTATAATTCAGTAAAGAAGAGAACAGGATTTTAATCATTATCAATTAAATGTAAATATGTTACAAAAAATTCAGCTTTGTCCCGTTACGAAGTCTGGTCTGAAGAAATATCCCCGAATTATGGAGCCATCAGTTCACACCGAACATATTCCTGAATGTGGTGAAAACGTACGCTTCACTTCTTCCTGCCCTTAAAATTTCTCTGAGGTAATGAGTTCCTGCAGACCTCTTTGAATCGATCTCTAAGTGGTCTTGACCACTTTCGTTCTGTCGTCGGTATAGGTGTTGTATTATATAATTATCACAACAGGGTCCCAAATCGTGAAAGATCGAAGAAGCAGCTAACCGCATTAAAACGCAACACCATGACAGTCCAATATTTTGGTCATGGCTCGCTTGGAAATGGAGCACGTTCCACTGCAGCGGCTTAAAATTAACATGCAGCTGAAGGCAAAATAGTTAATTACACTGAGAGCATTCCACTGGAGCTAAATTCTTGTGAAACTCAGTGTACGAATTTAACCTTTCCAGAATATTTTGAAATGTGAGGTTTCTCTTTCGCAAAACAATATATGCTGCGCTCGCTCGCTTTTATGCATTTCGACATTGAGTTATTGCCTAAAAGTTGTTGAACCTTCAAGAGTTCAGGCCTTATCGCATTAGCGATTAGAACGGTTAAATTTAAACGAATTTTAAAGGAGTTCTGAACAAAACTCGCATTCAAAATATTTTAACACGCTTTTAAGCGTGAATGGTTGCCTTAACATAAAATAAAAGTTTTCACCATTTATGTTTACACAAACGACTGCCAAGCAACAAAACATGTTTTGATCCATCCTACCGCAGCGATGTGTCATGCAGCAGCAACTACTGTAAGACGATTTCTGTTCTTAGTGGCCGCAGTTATTGGTGACACAAACTATCTTAGGTGATCCTTTAATGGAAGATGCCTTTACCCAAAATAGGGACCAGATCTCTAAGTTCCCATTCCTAGTAATTGCTACAACGTGCGGTGAGACTAGCTAATCGTTCCTCGTTTAACCTTACCAGTCCTTTTGTTGTTCCCTCACATCGATTTTGTGATAATTACAAACGAAAAGGACGTTTATTGTTTTCAATTAGATCGAAAGTAAGAAATAATATTTGAAAACTCGATCAGCAAAGCCTGTGATATCTGTGAAACATTTCTTCCCAGTAAAAATTGGAAAAAAAAAGTTTTATTAAGTGGGTTCCATGAACGATTCTGTGACGACGAATCATCGAGTATAAACACGGCAAACACTCTGACCTCTTAACACAGCCTTTGTTTTAGCAATGAGACTCTCGTTACGGGGGAGTACTCTAACTAAAACATTCATTTCAACGCTGCACAAGCTTTAGGAATTAGTTATAAAAAAACCATCAAACAAACAAACTAACTAAACAAAAACAAAAGCAAAATTTAAAAAGTACTAAATTCGTGAAGCTAGAAGTGGAACAGTGCTATTCTGGTTAAAACAAAATAAATTCAACTGATCATCTGATTCAGTTCGAATGTCTTGTATGGTTTTCATTAAACTTGTTACGTAATGCTTCCATTTGTGGACGGTTGTGTTATGTGCTGTATTTCCTTTGAGAGGTCTTATAGTATATAAAGGGAGACTTTCAGATGAATGGACATCAGGATTGGCCTCTCTCTCTACAGTCAGTACTGGGCAGTAAATTTTAGTTTAGCTTGTACTTATATACGAATCTCACAATGACTTATTAATTAGTTAAACTTCAACACCGTGCCATGCCATCGAATAAACTTTGTACCTAGCTTTCACTTACAAGCGATCAAATCGAGTTACCGTAACTCGATTTGATCAACAGGGAGTACGCGGTTGAGATATCGATGGTAGGCAGCATACAGCAGAATTGACATACATCCTGTTTTGGATCGGTGAAGAGGGCTTCAAAATCTTTAAATCTTTTGAGTTCAGCGAGGATGAAACGAAAAAAAACAATCTGACACGATTTTTTCATAAGTTCACCACGTATCTGGACCCACGTTGAATTTTCGGATTGCTCGTTTTCAGTTGCCAGGTTTTCGACAAACCAAAGATGAAAGCTACAAGCACAGAAGTGTCGGTTCGGTGAAGTTGAGCTTCAAGAACGTTTAATTGAGCAATTAGTTATTGGCACTCGAGAGCGCAAAGTGCAAGAAGCCCTCTTAGGAAAAGATGAAAAGCTGAAACTGTACAAGGCAATGGATATTGCCAGGACAAGAGAAGCGACAATAAATGACAGGAAGTTCCTAGCCCTACAAGGTTCCCCTGCGACTGAAACCAATATTGATGCTGTCAGACAGAACTCCAGCATGCAATGTGGAAAATGTGGGCTCCACCACGGAAGGAAATACGCTGCATACTGCACACAATGCAGGAAGTGCAGACAATACAATCATTGGAAACAAGTGTGCAGAAACAAGCGAATACAAGATAACCAATCCAGGTCATCCCCTCAACTGCCACTTGGAGACAGCAAATCTCAAGACAAGACAAAGCAAAGCAAGGTACACACAGTTGAGGTAGGCTCTGATTTTGAGGAGTTGTTGTTTGAGTCTATTAGGATTGACAGTAATGACATTGGTGTCGAGAGAGATTTCGCTTTTGTTAAAATCAGGGTGAATTTGCCAAATATTGACAATCCCAATGTTATGCTGAGAGTGAAGGTTGTTACTGGGGCACGGGGAAACATCCTACCTTTGCGAATTTATGGTTAAATGTTTCCAGACTATCTGAATGAAGATGGTTTGCCAACCCACACAAAACCAACCCAAACCAGACTGACTGCACACAATGGAACACCAATAGCCCAGCATGGCATATGCACCATACAATGCTCATATAATCACAGTTTTGCCGAGGCAGATTTTTATGTTGTGGTCTCCCTAACTTGTGTAAGCTCAAGTTAGTGCAGTTTCATCCCGAAGTAAGCACGAAGACCAACAAGGTGCCCCACCAGCTGGTACCTACAGTAAACAACAAAATGACCTTCGAATGTTGTATCCTGATCGTTTCAATGGTATTGGCAGGTTTGAAGTGGAATACCACGTTGTCACTGAACCTGATGTACCACCTGTGATACATGCACCATGGAAATGCCCCACTCACATTGAGGATGACATTAAGAAGGAAGTGGGTGAGATGATCAGGCTTGGAGTGATTAAGCCAGCGACTGAGCCCACCGACTGGGTCTCAAGTGTTGCCTTTCCCCAAAAATCAAATGGGAGATGGAGGGTGTATCTAGACCCTAAAGATTTAAACCGAGCTGTCACGAGAAGCCATCACCATACCCCAACTCTTGAAGAAATCACCCACAAGTTCAGTGGCAGATTTTCGAAATTGGATGCCCGTCACGGCTACTGGTCAGTGGTATTGGATGAGGAATCATCCTACCTTAAAACCTTCAACAGCCCTTTGGCAGATTTAGATTTACACGTCTTCCTTTTGGATTGTGCGTAAACCAGTATGTTTTCCAGCAGAAGATGGGCCATACTGGAGAAATACCCTGGAATAGTGGGGATTGCTGACGATGTTGCAGTGCATGGTTCAACTGAAGCTGAGCACGATGTAAATTTGCACAGCTTGATGATGGCTTCTGGGCAACATGGGCTTGTTTATAACCTGGAGAAATGCCACATTAAGGAGCCCAGAATTACATTCTTTTGAGTGGTTTATGATGCTGCAGGGGTTCACCCCGACCCTGAGAAAGTGGAATCCATCAAGATCATTCCAGAACCACAGGGAGCGCAGGAACCTCAATCCTTCCTTGGCATAGCTGATTTACACACTATGTAAAACTGTTTTACAGAGGTCTGGTAACTAGCTTTCACATATATAACGTGCAATTTAGTACGACGTACACTTTTCATCCGTCGCCGGTGTATGGATTTCCCTACAGAATTGTAAGTAGTCTTCACCGAACATTCTATTCCTCCAGCCTTGTAAACTCTGATCTAAACAAAATTATTCTATTTCTCATTCACAGTTTGACTGTTATAAACCAGTTCAAGAATTAACGAATCCATACATCGGCTTAACTTTCAAATAAAGTAGCGTTTCAGAGACGAAGGCGCGAAATAATAGCAACCTATATGGCCCCCTTCATCCCAGGTCTGTCTTCGAGGTCAGATCCTCTGAGGAACTTGCTAAAGAAAGATGCTAATTTTCAGTGGCCCTCATCTCACAGTGCAGCTTTTGAGAGTATTAAACAGTCCATTTGTTAGGAAGTGACACTGACATATTTTGATCCTCTAAAGGAAACAACCATTCAGGGGCCGGTTGCTCGAAGTCCGGTTAGCGCTAACTATTGGTTAAGAGGTATCAAAACCGATAGGTTTCCATGGTATTTAACCCTGGTTAGCGCTAACCATGCTTCGAGCGACCCGGGCCAGGTCGATGCCTCCCTTAGGGGTCTTGGAAGTGCACTAGTACAGGAAGGCAAAGTTGTCGCATTCGCATCCAGAGCAATAACGGACACTGGAAAACGATATGCAAATATTGAACGTGAAATGCTGGCAGTTGCTATGGCTTGTGAGAAATTTCACTCTTATGTTTTTGGTAAGAAGTTAGTGTTTCTACATTGTATAGTAGTTCGAGTCACTCAAGTGGACATCACAGCCACCAGTTTGAGAAACAGTTATGATGTGTGCTGAACTTTGTTTATTTTAGTTATTTTTTCTTTGTTGGTTTTGTTTTGTTTTGTTTTGTTGCGTTTTTTTTGTAGAGTCTAATTATTTAGTTCACAGCATCGTTCATTTGTTGTGATAGAAGGGGGATGTCATGTCATGTTTAGTCCTTAGCTCTCCCTCGGAAAATAGAACGGTTGTGTTATGTACTTTTCCATAACGGCGCGTAATCTTCTTTCAGAAGCACTTCAATTTTGTTCTGGAGGTTCAATACACGGATACAAATCAATATTACCTGAGACTTCCAGCCATGACACAAATCAATTAGTCTTGGCCGCCAGCCTTAAGTAAGTATCTATTAATTTTATACTTTTCATACTAATGGAGTTCCTCAATGGTCAATCTCTTTAATTTATTTATTAGTGATCTCATCCCCCCC
>BLFK01000731.1:587763-597763 GCA_014634185.1 Astreopora myriophthalma
CCCCCCCCCCCCCCCCCCCGCCCCCTTCCTGGATGTGGTTAAGGATATAGAGCTGTTGGGCCAAACTATAGACAGCTCCCTATCTTATAAAGACCACGTTAAATCAGTCTGTGGCAAAGTTAATGCTAAAGTGGCTGCCCTCAGGACAGTACGCAAAGTCTTTGGAGCATCGTAGATATTCACAAGCTCTAATCATTCTTTATAAATCTTTATTTAATACCGGGCCAATTTACATCAAGGAGATGTTTTCATTGGCTCATAACAATTTTGACCTTAGGTGATATTGTAAGCTGAATCAGCAGAGCTTCAACTCAAAGTATACGCATAGGTCCTTTCGCTACATAACGTCTCGGTTATGGAACAATCTACGTGACCAAGCAAGGAAAGCGTCATTTCTTAGTATTTTCGAAACTCATCCACGCAATTTTAGCTTGGCTACCGAGGCCATGTGCCGCTGCAATCTCTGCCTATTTTAATATTGTACACATTTTATTCTTAGTTAGTTCTCTGCTTACATTTTAGCTTATTCTATAGGCAATGATTATTATTCATATCTAATTTTATCATTTACAATTTATTATGCTTTTTATTCTGTTAATTTGCTAGCACGTTCACTTTTTAACGGGTCGACTCATGTGTGTAACGTGGGTAAATAAAGTACTTACTTATAATACAAAAAAAAAACATTTAAAAAGCAGGAACAAGATAGAAAGTTGCACGTAACAAAGGCACACATGCACAGTCAAATGAAGACAAAGAAGAAAATTGGCATTGCAGCAGCTAAAGGAGCAGGGACTTCGAACTTGCTGCTGAATCGATAGTCTTCTGAGTACTTACAAGTCAAAAGGCTGCAATTTTATTACCGACATCCGACTCAACTATCTACTGATAATCAGCAAACACATTTAAAAAGCAATGACTGTCTTCGGCGCGAAACCTCAAAGAAAGCAACAATCTATTTTCAAAGACTGTTAATGCTTTCTCACGTCAGCAGACGTTTCACTCGTTCGTTTAATTACGTCAAATAACTGCGTGATACTAATTATATCCGCAGGGAGCAAATTACTGAGCCAGACCAGAACAAAAAGGCACTTGGAAAAATAGACTGTGAATTCTTTGTAACTCGATTTTCACTAATTAAATTGAGCATCTGTCTACAACTGAAACGTTGTAACAACCAATACTTTAGGCTAAGAATAAATCAATTCGCCCAATGGCTTGAGACCTTGCACTATAAAAGAAAGGAGACATGCAACGGAGCAATAAAAAGAGGTGACGTTTGGGAACGAATGTAAACAAATGCTTTGAGTCGCAGAGCCACTAAATTTGAATCCGTGCGGCTACTAGAAGTCTCTCTAAGAGCTTGTCAAAAGCTTTTGCCATGATTATTTGTATTACAGCCATTAACTGTTGATGCATGACTGACATAATAAGCATATACGTTGCCTTCTTGCCTAACGCAGTTTTTAACCTCACTATAAGTTTCGGTAATCTCCCAGTGAGTAAGAAACAAAACTATTTGTTCTACTAATTTTGGGAAGAAATTCGTGATGATTCGGTCTCTAAACACTGGAAGAGAAAAAAGTTAGTTAAGACCACGACGTGTTCCCTTCTGAAAAAATAGAAACTTTAGTCTTTTCGATGAGAAGCATGCTTCATAGCACATTACAATTTCGAGGTGGGTGGCGAGGCTACGTACCCCTTTCTATAAACAGCACGTAATATGGCTAATACCGGCATCAACTTTAAAAGCTAATAGAATAAATGGAATCTTTGCGTTGAATACTTGAAAATAGCATGGGGTTGATTGCAAGCGGTTTCTCTCCCTCTTTCCCTCTGCCATTCCCTTCGTCTTCATTTTTTCTCGTCCCTCCCGCTTTAGCGCTGCTACTACGTCGTTCCGTGAAAAAACCTTCCGTTCTAAGAACCCACCGAACAACCTTCGTCGCAGGCAAGTGTATCAGGCAATTTGCACATGTACAGTAAAGGTTACGCAATAGATGTGTTTCCTCAAGCCAGCTTGCACACTTGAAAGTGCAAGCTTGATTATCATATTTCACGCCAATCTCGATTTAAACCACTCAGATACCGTCACGAATCCTGTAATCTGATTGGCTTGCTACTCACTATCTATTGCATTGTTGTTTTCGTGACGCAAGTACACGCAATTAAAAACTAGAATCAAAATCGTAAGGTCTTCTGATTTCTTACCTATAAGAGGTTGAAAATGATCTAGAGATAAACAGTTTTACAAGTTTCCAGCTCAGGAAGCAGAGTAACGTCTTTCGTTTTGAAAATACAGCAGTTTGAATTTCCGAATTGTCACCACGCGTGACGTGACACCACGATGCAAGACTGTCAGGTCTTACGACTGACTGTCTCTCCTTACGATTTTCAGCCGTTTAAACGTTTCAGGTAGATTAGAGCTTGTGTTTATGCACATTTGTGTTATCTTACGAACGAAAGGTAAGCGTTTTCGTCGCAAAGTCGACTCCAGTTTCCAGTCCTTTCCGAGTGATTTTGAGGGGGGTCTTCGTTTTCTACACACCGGGGGGATTGTGTAGAAAACGAAGACCCTGGTCGAAACTTTGTATAATTGACCCCCCTCAAAATCACTCGGAAACGACTGGAAACTGCTTTTAACGACTTCTGGACACTAAAGGAGTGTAAGAAACAACACGGCTCCTGACGATTTCCAATTACACGAAAATTTCGACCAGGGTCTTCGTATAATTAAACATAGTGTTGTTTCTTACGCATCTAAGGTCGAGATACCCGTTTCTAGATATTTATAAGTGATTTTGAGGGGGTCTCCGTTTTTGGGTCTTAGGTCTTAGGTCTTCGTTTTCTACCCACCCGCCACATTCTTAGTCAATCGCACCGCCCGCTTAAGTCACGCAAAAAAAGCTAGACGGCCGTTTGGTTGGCTCGTTTTGCGTGACCGGACAAACTCCTGATCTGAATCGAAGGGATGGGTTGTAGTTTTGAGTGAGTATGGGAATTGGTGACGGAAACTTTTGACAAAAATAAAGCTGCGTTCGCGAAGGCGTTTTCAGTGTTCGAAATAATTATTTTTAACGCAATAACGCAATCTAAAAATAACTATTTTTGAGTGGCGCCATTGCGTCTAGCCGCAATATAAACACAAGTTTTCATTGAGAAATATTGTTGTTCCAGTCTTCGTTTTAATAGCCTGCAAGAGAAGTGAAACTAGAATGAAACTAGGGTGAAACTAGAGCCGAAAAAACCGGTTGCTTTCGGAGGCTGTCGTTTTAACAATGCAACATTTTTCGTCGAGCAAAAATTGTTGGTCGGACATCATCCAATACGGGTGGCTAAACCGGCAGGAATATTTTGCAGTTTTCAGGTTGCAGGTTGAAATTTAATTATAACTGGAAAACCGCTGACAGTTAAAAGAAACGTACAAGCGGTAGACTTACCGTTAGTGTTACATGAAGCTGTTTACGATCGCTCAGTAAGGCAGCGTTTACACGAACGCGGTTTCATTTGTAACCGTATCGTTTTCGATGCGGTTACGCCTTCCGTTTACACGACACCGATCGAACCCGTTGCCGAAACCGGGTAGATTTGAAACCGCTGCCAAAAGTGGAGCATTTTCAAAACGATACGGTTTCATCGCGTGTTACCATTTTGGCGCGAAATTTGCATTGTTCGATTCAAAATGGTGGATTCTCTCTTTAATCGTACCCATATCGCTTTGGTCTGTAAGTCTACCGCTTGTACGTTTCTTTTCACTAAATTAATTTAAAAAATCACAAATTAGTCCTGGTAATGGCCTCCAACCTCCCCTCACAGCCAACCTCTCCACCCATTTATTTATGCTTTAAGAAAGTCACACGCAGTGTACATGGATTGATAGTTTCTTAAGACAACATGGGAAAAGATTGATTTTCTTGGAAACCCAAAATCAGCTTGTCATTTAATTTCTACCAATCCAACACATTTCATGTCCGTAAAATGTACCCGAAAATTGAACATGTTAGAAAACAATGAAAAGAGAAGAAAACGAAGTGTATGACTTCATTGACAAACCACGCATTACGAGCCTGCATTACAATGAAGTATGATGATTATCAGGAATCTAGCAATTGTGCACGAGTAATATCAATTTCACTTTTCCCTGACTTCTCTCAAAGACTTAAACTTTCCCTGACTCGAAATGAAATTCCCTGCCTTTACCCTGACCTTGGAGATTTTTTTTCCCTGACCATTTCCTGACCTGTGGCAACCATGATAATAAAGGGAAAAAACAAACAGTAATCACGAAGGATAACCGCCTTGCAAAGGATTTTAGCGCTTTGTTGTGCTCAATTTAGATTGATGGTAAGCAGTGCAATAAGTACGCTCCCTGGTCCCAGAGGTTTTTCTTTATTTTCCACCGACAAATTTTAGTCGCGAAGCGCCGACTGTTAGAATACGTGCTCCAATATCATGAATTAGCCAACGTAACCACCTGTATGACCGCAACGCTTTTAGTAGTTTAACCATGCCTTATCTATACGTTAGCAGAAAACCGCTCAGGAAATTACCATAGTTTGTATAATGGTATTTTGCCAAATATGTAAACTTGATTGAACCTGTAAATAGACCCGCCTTTATTTGACCATATAAAAGAAAGCGTTATATTCAATAAAATCAGTTGTTACTCTTACTTGAGTGCGATGCGTATGTTCTTACTGTAACATGACGACATCAGCAAACCTAGCACCGACAACGAACTGCGAAGCGGTGAGGGAAGACAAACTTCTGGTTCTTCCCTCAGCGCTTCGCAGTCCTTGGAAAACAAAGAAAAACCTCTGGGACCAGGGTATAAGTATGCGAAATTCGAGCTTACAATAGCGATTGACATACTCATACTGGATAACATCTTTGGTTTAATGAGACTTTGGTGCAGAGCTTTCTATGGAAGTCGTTCGAAAGGTTGCCTAATCTTTTATTTTCTTAGATCGGGTAACCGCGAACTTGTTTACACGGCTGATGAACAACGGGTGAGTATCTTCTGAACGGATAACCCTAGCCTCGCAAACGGTTGAATTATAGTGTGTTCACATGATGTCACGACGGCCATGTTGGGGGAGTAAAACAAAGAAACGGCGGCCATGTTGGAAGAGTGAAATATTCTTTTGGGAATTGAACTCCCTTTTCCTGCAAATTCTCTCTGTTTGTCAGTTGAAGGCGATCGGGTTGAAATGCTAGAGTTATGACCCCAGGAATAGGGTATGCTCGTTTAAGACACCCATAGATGTACAGCAATGGCTTTTAACCCTATAACTTCCAACTGGGAGAAAAAGAAAGCTCCAAATTAAATGTACCACCTACCACGTGCTGAGTTTTTCCACCAAAAAGACCAATTTTGATATTTTAAACTTCAACTTCAAACAATAAACATGACTTTGAGGCTGTAAGGAATAAAGTATGTATTCAAATAACTTTTGTTTCTTTGTTTGCTTTTGCTAGAAGCCTGGAGATGATGCCTTTTGTCTAAGACTAGCAAGTCTAAATAGATCAAGATTGGCCTATTGAAATCACCAGACCCTCAAGCGGACGATCGACAAGCAACTGATCCAACTAGACAGACAATAGATTGCTAGTCTTTCGAGCCGCCCGCTTAAAGGGGCACTGTCACGGTAGGTATACGCTGTTTTTAGGTCATAACTGGCTGAAAACGTAAGCTCGCATGTAACAACATTCCTGCCGAACCAAGAAGAAAACTGTCTAAAGAATTTTAGCAGCAAAAACTAACCAAATCAAATTTTGGGCGATTTTTGGAATACACAGTGTCCAAACTTGAGAAAAAAAAATGGCCATTTTTTTCAAGTTTCAATCCTTTTCCATCCTCGCCATCCTTAGATGCAGATGACAAAAAATGGTTTCAGTGCACTAATGTGGTTCTTGTTAACAAACCTTTGGCATTGTTGTTTCGTTTCTGTCGATGCAAAAGTATTTTTTAACTTTTTAGAGTATGGCTCAAATAGCGTGGCACTGCCCCATTAGTCACGGTAAACGAGATAAACAGCGGGATGGTTGGCTCGTTGAGTGTGGCCAGACTGACTTCCGATCTGAACGTAAGCTTTGGATGATGGTACAGACTCCTAGCCTTCAAGACACGCAGCCGATGACCAACTTCGACGCCTATGGATGGACTAATGCGATTCAACTGGTCATTCGTTAGCCTGCGTAGCAGGCGCTCGAGTGAGGAGAGCGTGAAAATCTTGGGCACGCGCGCGTATTTCCTTTCGCGCGCTTGCCCAAGAACTATCAAGCGCCTGCTACGCAGGCTAGTCGTTCGTCGTCTGTTCGACCCGTTCGTTTCGTTGTGTATGATGATGGTGATGACGATGATGATGATGATGATGATGATGGTGATGATGGTGAAACCTTTATTTAAGTGTCAAAGAATTCTAGTAAATTCCAGTACTAATTGGGGACACTAAAACAAAATAAATTTTAAAAAAATGTCAGAATTTAAGATTATACTTCAGAACAGTCGTCTCGATATAACAATGTAAACCACTTTATTTCAATTCAAAATAGCGAACATTAGAAGAAAAGTCGAAATAACGAGTGCGGCGGCCTAGGTCCCAATAGTCCTGGCTGTAACGAGTCCCGGCTGTCACATGACCAATCCTCCATTTTATTTCGCTTCCAAAAAAGCGTGACGGCTCCATCTGGATCCCAAATGAATTTCACGGCCGATTTAGAGGTCATCGGTGAGAAAACTACACCGATAACACAAGCTAAAAGTATTTCTTAAGCTAGTGCTTTAGTTTAGTCCATTTTTGCCGATCCCTAAGCATTACATTTGCTTCGGTCGGCCTTAAACGTTCCCGCTGTTACAGTACACAAGTCTCAGAAACCTGGAGCGCTCAAGGCTCCTCCTAAAGAACCAGAGACTCAATCGAAAGAAGCCGCAGCACTCAAGGCCCATTTATCGGCTACGACAATGGTTGATACAGTGTCCAACATCGATGGTGAATCAAATCCAATCCAACCTAAACAACCACGTTGTAGTGAGACTTTAGACACTTACGAGGAACTTGATGAGGATTTCCCATCATCTTCCTCTCTTTGGCTTGCGAGTGAGCAGTTAGCTGCTTTTCTGGAACTTCCGGACACCTTTACAGTCATTTGAGAGAAAAACAATTTGCCGCAAATTTCCAAGACTGGGTGTGGACGCGGTTTATACACCGATGCTGGATGAATACCTGTCCAGGCTTGTACCTGGCACCAAACAGGCAGATGAGGAAACCAAATTTCTTCAGGATCGAGTGTTACATGCAGTGGGCCCGATAACCTTTCTCTACGAGCACTTAAAAAAAATGTTGTCTCAGGCTAAAGAGAATGGTGAGGTGTTGCTGTTCTCTAAGCAAATGCAGGCATTATTTAGTGCATCTTCCCATTGGCTTCGTTTAATTGGCAATGCTTCTGCTCAGCTGACCAAAAGAGCGACGTTCCGCTGTTGTCAAGAAAATAAATGTAAAGGGTCCTTGTGTTCACCGTTGTCTGAAAAATTGCTGATGCCAAGAAAAATCTGTTTGGCGATGGCTTTGAAGAACGTCTCAAAACTAGTTCGGAGCCAGCTAAAACCCTTCTCCAAGCTTCCAGTTTAGGCAAGATGTAACCATTTGTACCCTTTTCGAGTTTGCTTGCCTCTCCTTCGGCCTCGCCTCTGCTCCAGGAGTTTTTACCAAAATCATGAAGCCAGTAGTGGGCTTATTACGTCAGTTAGGTATCAGAATGGTTGTTTATCTAGACGACATATTGATCATGGCCGATTCCTACCAACTGACCAGGTCCAATGTTACCACAGCTCTCAGTCTATTGGAAGGCCTAGGGTTCTCCGTAAATTACGAGAAATCAGTGCTCACCCCGACAACCAGTCTCAAGTTTCCGCTGGGATTCTCTGTGGATTCAGCGGATTTAACTCTGTCTCTCCCTCGAGAAAAAATCAACAAGATCAGAAAGGGATGTCAGCACCTGCCAGACAATCCTACCCCAACACTTCAGAAACTTTCCAAACTCCTGGATCTCCTTACCTCAACCACTCAGGCGGTTTTTCCAGCTCCCCTGCACTTTCGTTACTTAATGAATTTTGTTAGGCTCAACATATTACAGTTGTGAATAAATACTGTATATTAATGGACCAAACCCAAGTTTATGTATTTTTCTAGTAAACAACAACTGTATCTCCTTCATAGAAATTAAGAACCTACTTAGCCTAAGTTGCCAATAACTACCCCAAAATACAAGAACCTATTTTTCCAGACTTCCAAAATTAAATGTAGGTTCTCACACGCGGGTTTTTACTGTATCATAATTCTAACAGCTTTCACTAATTGTGATATTGCCGCTTCGTAATTATTACCCCACATTATACAACCATAAGTCAGATATGGATAAACAAGTGCATAATACATACTTAGCAGAGATGGGCATCTGGAAAATATGGAATCCGGAATCCGGAACCAGAAGTGGAACAGGAACCGGAACCGGAATAGGAAAGAGCTAAGGTAAAATGTAAATAGCATGAAATAAAGGACCAAGTTGTGGTAAGCAATCAGAGTGGGAACCAACTCTTATGATTTAGGGTGTCATCCCACGGTCGCACGGTGAGACCGCAAAAGTAGTCTACATGCCCGTTGTGGAGGGAAACTGGAGACAATCTACCTTCAGATTTGGCAACGAGTACGAGATTGAGAACGAGAACGAGGTTTGAAATCAATCTCCTGTGCTTCAATTTAGACAATCCCTCGTTTACTAATTCTTGTTATTAAAACCTTATCATGCCTTGGCAGGCAAGAAACAAGGTGTAAGAATTTTGTAGACGTGAATAGTTTAACATTGGAAACTCGTACTCCTACTCAATTTCGTACTCGTAGTCACATTGCGGTCATATTTTTTAATATGGTGGAATGAGAATCGACATGGAAGTCAAACTCACACAAGAAGAAGCGACCCGGTCAAGCGAAAAAAACTGCAAAAAGAGCGAAAACTCACGTAATGTGCATTTTATTTCATCTTACTGCAACTGTATAGAACACTGATCAAAATCTCGAGGAACCTTTAATTTTCCCGGTTGTTTTAGGAAAAATGTGGAGTTAAGACAATACTCTGCGATTCACACTTACGGATCACTTGAGTTGCGTCTATTGCACCGATGATAGGAGTCTGATACGATAGGCTGGCCTCACCTTCATTCTGCACGGCAAAATGGCGGTTCGTGAAGCAGGAATATATTACATTAGGAGCGCTTATAGTCAACTTCGATCTACGTCTAGTTAGAATAATGATGTCACATGACTTATTTCAAAAATCTCCAGGCGTTTTTTTCATGATCTCCAGGTTTTTTACTTCCAGATTTTCCACTCTTGAGGGCTGGCAGGCCTGTACTTAGGGAAAATGCAATGGGACATAGAAAACTTTATTACATGAAGTAAAACAATGGGTTATCATTGATATTTTCTAATCTGGTTCCGATCTGGATCCGGTTCCGGTTTCGGTTCCGCTTCCGGACTCCGGTCTTCTAGCTTTCCAGATGCCCTCAGAGATGAGTTCTTACGTGTCGTGTCTCTTGTCAACCTGGTTCCCAGGCTCTGGGAGTAAAAGAGAGACAGACTGGGAATGACGTTGCTCTCTCAACCTCGTCCCCAGGGTCTTCTCGCTTTCCAATATGGCGATCCGGCATTTTGAAAATCGTCGAGGAGAAGGCCCTGGGGACGAGGTTGGTCTTTGAAGTTGCCACGTGATAGCTTGGCGCGCATTGGCTGAAATTTAAATGAACTTTGTCCGCCTATCTGAACAGCATGTGATGATATTCAACATGGCGACCGTATGTGTGGTGGATTATTGAGTCAAAAGTCTTACGATAAGCTGATGCTGTTAGGAAATATCGCTAAAAGGGGCTTCGTTACCTGAAGAAAATCATGGCAACAACAGGACCGTATATGATTTACAAATCGTCACAATTCTGCGCTGCAGT